>JBBPDB010000146.1:10401778-10414827 GCA_037974465.1 Brachypetersius altus
AGAGATAGAGAGAAAGAGAGATACAGACAGAGCGAGAGAGAGACAGAGAGAAAGAGAGAGAGAGATACAGAGAGAGAGAGAGATGATCGCACAAACGAGAGAGACAGAGAAAGGGAGAGAGAGCGAGAAAAAGACACGGACAAATTTTTTTTAGCGCGCGATAAGAGTCTCGCGTTAAAGCAGCGCGTTAACGCCGTCAACGGCCCAGCACTAGTTCATACGTGTCCAAAATGATCTCCTGATGATGGCCTTAATTAATTTAAAATGCTATTTGACAACCGCAGCAATAATGAAAATATTAATTTGGTTGTGGAGGATAATAGATGTTTAAACTGTTTGGCTTTTCTACAAATTACAAAACTTAATCCTGGGGGAACTCCTAAGAGCTTCACTCTTTCTATACTTTTAATCAAAAAGACAGCAGTCAGGGGAGGCAGTCGTCAGTATTTGAGATCATACGCATAATCTGAGGTTGCAAAATGGTCAGTGAACAATAAATGTACATGTGACAAATAACACACAGCATAGTTATATCATTTGTTCAGCAGGAAACAGCTCTGCAAACAAACTGCTAACAGCTAAATGCTAATCAAAGGCTACATACTAATAACGCACTGGAGCCAAAAGTAGATCTAACTTGCAAATGTCTTTTGTTCATGTAAACATGCTGGTGGTTGCAAGATGAAGGAGGTTTTGTTCAAATGTTGCTTCTGTTGAAATCAAATTCAATTACATTAACTTAAAATGTACTTAAATTAAAAGATCATTTTCACCTGTAATTATATTATACAAGACAAGTGAAGACTTAAAAATGCTGCCTTGCTTTACATACAGCATTTCCATTCTATGAATGGCAGGTCAACTGAGAGCTTAAGACAGTTGTGCCTCTTGGAATCATGAGTGAACATTTGAGATGGTAATTCTAATATAGGATCTAGCTGCTTGTTCTATTGTTGATGTCAGGCTGTTGTTACATGAGCAACTTTTCTTCACAAGCAATTGTGTTATTCTTCATGCTCTAAGTCTCAGAATTGGATCAGTTTCATTCATTCCCTGTGTTACTAAACCTTCCACCCGTTGCTATCTTGCCATTCGTTTTCAGGGATATAGTCACAGTCCCTTTACAGGACAAACTACGCTCTTGAGCTCATCAAGTTGATACAAAAACCTTAAGACTATGGAATGTCACACATTTTGACAGGTGCGTCCATCTTTATGGGGTTTGAATGACTGCTCCCTCCCTGTCTCCAGTTGTGCTGCTGAGTGATGGATGCGCCTCGGCTCCGTGGTCAGGCCGGACAACCACAGAGCTTGAAGCATGCTAGCAGGACCTGTCCTTGTGCCTCTGGTCATCACTTCAGCCACTGCATAAACAAGCTGACAGGCAACGCCAGTGGGGCATGCCGGGCACCCGTGCCCTGCTACAGCAGGCAGACACACAAACACGTAAACACATCCACACACAAATACACACACACAAACATGCCCACACACAAACACACACACCATCAGGTTTCGGGCTGATGGCAGCAGTCCCATCGATCGATGAGCCACATGCTGTCTGCATGCTGATGCCGATCCAGCCCGTCCCTCGTCCTTTACAGGGAAACCTGGTCCTTTTACCTGTCACTAAACATCGCACTGATGTTCCAGCCATTGCAATTTAAAGCTAGTTCTGCAACGTGCAAGGACATTTAGCAGAACACACAGGAACAAGGACCATCTTAGTTTTTACACTCAGAGGTGAGAGATCTTCAAACTATCAGTAAAAGTGAGGAGTTATGCAGTACGCAACACATTGCAAGTCAAAACACTGGCTGTAAAGAAATGGGAAGCTTTAATTTTGACAAATGTTTACTGTCTGAAACATTTCTTTAATAAATAATATTTTATTCAAAATACCTTTACATTTACGGCATTTAGCAGATGTTTTATTTTCCAAAGCGACTTCCATTCGCTAACTACAGAGGACATTTTCCCTGGAGCAACTTGGGGTTAAGGGTCTTGCCCGGGAACCCAGGGGTGGTGTGTAAGGTAGGATTCGGCCCCATGACTTCTTGGTTCAGAGGCAAGTATCCTACCCACTAGGCTCCCGCCACCACCGAATACCACCAAATATCACTAAATACAGTAATGAAGCACAATTTCTGAGCACCACAGAGCCTTTCACCTGCTTCAGTCACGTCTGCAGTCATATCTGCCGTTTTATTGGGAGAGCGACAGAGAAATAGAACAGTGAACAGTTTATTTATATGGGAAAACTTTAATATTCCAAATAACCACACAAAACAGAATGCATCTGAGGCCAAGACATACAGCAATATAGAAAAATGCAAGAACCCCGTCCATGCATGAAATGCTCATCACTTGCAGCAATCATAATATTTAAATTTTGCAAGCCTGCGTCATCTCTTTGATATACTAGCAGCATTAAGTGGAACAGACTTTGGTCAAGCGCTTTAAAAGAGTATGTCATCTGCTTACTAGTCTTGAGCTCCTAATCCCATTAGCCTTGTGCTCCCTAGACAGGGCTCCCTCAGACCTTTGCAGTCCTAACAAGGTAATAAAGAGATTTTTCTGCTTCACAGCCACACACACACACACTCTGCCTGCATCTCTATTCCACTGCCTGGATGGTAGCCTAACCCCTGGATGAGAGACAACAGATAGGCAAGTGTTAAAAACAAAAAAAAAAAAGGATAAGCCTAAGAGGCTTGCCTCTGTGCACCTGCTGCTGCTGCTGCTGCTGTTGCTGAAATGTGCAGAATGAACAACCTCCTGCACAGTAAAAGACTTGAGACAACACATTCAGTTACTGATCACTTCACTAATTGCATTACCATCAGTCTTGAATGCAAAATCAGGACCCTATCCTCACATAAACAGTGCACAATAGTGCTTGACTGTGTAGCTACTATGCAAATAAAGTGAAAGGTATTCACACAGCAGTGACTGAAAATGACTCACACTCTCTACAATGGCTCCAGTTAGTAAAACACTGCATTGAATCCTTTCCTCCGGATGCAAGTTTGAGTGTGTGTGCTATTCGTTACAAAACACCCCAGTGTCTGCCACCCTGATGTAGGCAGTGTGAGGGTGTGTGCATTGAAAGCCCAGTCAGCTTATAAGTAGGGGTGCATTTCATGTGTCTGTAAGCCAGATAGAGAGAGATGGCGTGATCGAGAGAGAGAGACAGAGACAGAGACAGAGACAGAGATGAAACGGGACAAAAAGACAGCAGTTGAGTGATTGATATTGGAGTATTCATGCGCAGCCACCTGATCAAACCCACTGAACCCACTGAACCCACTGAGCTCAGCCCAGCCCAGCCCATTCCCTCACTGTACCACACCATCTCAACATCCTCACACCATCACAGTACACATGACAGGAGGACAGAGATCCTTATTTTTCCAGCAAATCACAGCCACAAAGGATGACCTGAATTAGATAAATTAATTCCTGGTAAAAAGTAAAATAAATTATTTTTAATAAAAATATTTGTATATGCAAGAAAAGCATCTTAGATGAACATGCAAAAAAAGTCTTGCTTTCTGGATGCTCTAATGAGATAATTACACACCAATAATTTTGCAGAATATCTGATACCAAAACCAGAACACTGCTGTCTATTCACATTAGTGTATAAGGTGACTGAAATTCAAGCCTCTGATGTATTTTTATCATCAAACATATGTAAAACCTCCTCAAGAACAAGCAGCAGGCCTTTGAAATAGCCAGATGTGTGCTGCATTTTTGCATTGTCACAACCGCAACAAACAGCATTTGAATATCCAGCACTATCCATATTCCCAGTAATTGCAACAGGATGAGATCTTGTGAAACGTTTGTACCGTAAGAGGGGCAAAAACAGCGATATCCCAAATAAAAAAATTCAATTCAGCAGTTTGAAGCTGCAAAGCAAAGAACTACTTTCATCTCTCTACCTACAGTGACCTGGCAGAGGTGGCATAATTCATACAACTGGCATGAACCCTGCAGCTCTGTCCACTCTTCAACAGCAGCGTGACCCCGTTCATGATACAGCCCTCCATTTGTCTATCAGCTCGATTCTGAATGAATGAGCTTAGCAATACCCTAATATGATAACCCCCCCTGATTCAGTCTGCGGGCTGCTCCAACACACAGGACTACACTGCACTAGCACTCAAAGAGCAGCTTTGGAAATGTGAAGTGACAAACAGAGAATGTGGGTGACTTTACAAGTCTGGAGAAGCCCTTGATGTTACAGAGCAGGTACAAAGACAAAAATAGCTGACACAGAATTAGGGCTGGGTACTAAGACTTGGCAATATCACAGAATATCACGTTATCTCAGAATACCAAAGGCAGGGCTTTTAATACCGAGCTAGTTTCTTAAGCCAGTTGCCAATGACCACTAACAATGGGTTGCACAGTTTAAAACTGTTCCAACCGATCAAATCAGGAAAAAACAAGGGTTACTTTCAAGGCTCGAAAAAAGTTGTACACAAAGGGGCAAGTCTTAAAAAGTCTTAAAAGACCCCCATCATAAGTCTGGAGGAGTGGAGCCTGAAAATGCTAAAGTATGCAAGGTAAGGCTAACGTCAGGCTAAAGTCGTTTAAGGCTAAAGTAAGGCTACAGCCATTTTGCTACCTACACAGCTAGAATTGCTAAAACTGACAAAAGAACAGACAAGAGTGATTTGTAGATAAAGTAAGCTCTCTACCAGGAGACTGCTAGCTAGGAAAACTGCGAAACGCTAGCTGCACAACAAACACTGCAGGAAGATTACCTGGCGATATCACCATTCCAGTGTGTATTTTCTATTTATTCTACTCTTTGTTTTTATATAGGAGATAGCTAGCTAATTACCGGAAGATTTGTTTTTAGCAATGGTGGCTAGTGGCCCGATGTTATTGGTGATACAAACCACTTGGGATGCTGAACATTCACAAAGATAGCACTCTGAGAAGGCAGTAGTCAGTAGTAATCCTAAATATTACATGACTTTATCTAAGAGCACAAATACCAGATTAACTGTTAGACTTGTAAGAATGTTCAGAATTATAGGAGGACGTCAGTAATTATGCAGTTTTCTATTCTTTATTACACTAATGGTTTAGACATTTCTGAACACAGGAAACATGAACACTTGATTTGACTAGTGGTAGGTAGCCTGTATTAGGGGTGCTCAATCTGGATCCTGGAGACCAACCACCCTGCAGAGTTCAGCTCCAAGCCTAATCTAACGCACACCTGATCCAGGTTAAGGAGCATTTAAATGATTAGGCACTCCAGGCCTTTACAAAAAATCCTGTGTGAGAATGGAGGCGATCTATAGCATGCCCAAGCACATTTGACCTTGTTTGACTGGTGTGATTGCTCTGTAGTATGTCTGGGCTTAACAGTTGGATTCAATTATAGTAAGCATCTAAATAGTGTGACATATAACTGTGCCCGAGCATGGATCTTGAACTGGTCAATGGTCGACAGATTTGGAAATTTGGAATGGAAATATAGAGGCACAACTGGATACAACACACAATAACTATTAGAGATCTTGGGTAAATGCACCTATGCCTATGGACACCAGAGAACCACCGAACAATGTGACAAGCTGAAAAATGTGAGTGTAGTATCTGAAGGTACAGGATACACTCTGTAAATCTGGCAGCTCACCAGACTACAAGGTTAAAGCAGTGAGTAATGTGATGATGTATTAGGGTTCTGAACATTAACGTGAGTACAGGCAGGGGAGTGGGAAGGGGGCACGGTCATGCTCGGGCATGGGACCAGGCAACTAGGCCTAGGTAAGGTATGCTCTAAGTGGTAAGTACATACTTTAACAGATGTTTTCATTATGAAACTTGGCTTAAAGAAGTAGCTCCAGTGAGGATTTTTCAAGAAATAACAAGAAAAATGCATACTGCATATGGAGAATTAATGTTGTTTCCTAATGCTGAGTGAACCTAGAAAACATAACTTATTTTGGTTCAATTACACAGCAAAACCAATTCCATTTTAAAATGGACAACAAGCTGTTCTATACTACATGTAAACAAGAGTCTCCCTCTACTTAAGAACTGAGTCTCTCACACTCGCTGTGTCTCCCTCTCTTACTGCCTGTCTCTCTCTGCTCTTCTCTCTCTCTGTTTGTGCTGAGGGATAGAGGACAGCAGCCAATGGGAGCTGCAGAAGCAAAGTTATTTTCATCCACAAAGACCAACTTTCACACAGGAAGTCTAAGATGGGAAAAATGACAGACATGTTTTCCCCCTTTTCAAAACAACATCCGCCGAGTGGCTGATTCATAGCTGGGGTTTGGCAAACTGATTATGCTTGGTGTGAATCAAACAGTCCACCACATACAAATCTGCTTCTGAATCTGGACTTAATCAAGGATAAAACTTTAAGACAGAATGTACTCCATAAGTATATGTTCCACCATCCTTTGGGGGCTCTTTTGACCTGAGTGAGAGAGAGAGAGAGAGAGAGAGAGAGAGAAAGCAATGCGCAATTGAAACCCACGGGCGAACAGACCACTTGTGGTACAATTTCACATGAAAGATTGATGGAACACTTAATAAATTGAGGGGCGGATGTTCCACAGCTGAAAGCAGGTGCATGTCAGCACTGGGGTGGCTGGCTGACTGGTTGTGTATCCATTGCAGAGGGTAAGATGATAGCTCAGAGTCAGTGGGTACACCGTGTGTGGGAGCGTGTGGCTGGCACTAGCAAAGAGCAGCTCTGTCATGCATTTCCAATTTTCCTAATGGCTGAGGGCTCTTTACAGAGTTATGAGAAAGGCTAACCCTGGATTAATGACAGAAGTACACAGAGGTAACACATACACACACATACACACACACATACACACACACACATACACACACACATACACACACACACATACACACACACATACACACACACATACACGCACACATACACACACACATACACACACACATACACACACACATACACACACACACACACACACATACACACACACACACACACACACACAATGTGATTAAGGCAAACAGTAAAAAAAAAATCCAAAGACAGGAGTTATGTAGTCTAAAAGTTTGAAACAACAACATGATGAAGAATTACGGAAGTATACTTCAAAATCATAGGCAAATTCCTCGATTACCATTATAACTGATACTGTACTGCACGTTTCAGATTATTTGGAAAGTGCATTAGTTAATAGCCTATATGAAAACTAAATACAAATACATACGTTTAGAAATTGCAACATGTGACAACAACTGTAGAAATATTTAATATAAACTATAGTTTTACATCTGTATGGGCAGTGTCTCAAACTTACCAAGTCACTGCTCTGTAGGGCATGTCGTTCATGTAGGCATTGCCTATGAAGCTATCTAAACACCAGGAACCAAATTTACTTCTGGGTTTAGAAAGATGTAAATTATTTTTTTAGAATACTTTAATATTTTTCATATAAATGATTAACATTCATCCATTCATCAAAAAACAAAAGAAAATAGCTCCACAGCCGTAGACAGATGGCCTACTTCCAGAATAACACACCACCAAAAAACACCAATTACTTTCACCTTCCCTGCCGCAAGAGGCCACTGCCATTTACCTTGGCTGATGGTGCTTCAGGCCCAGGTTGGAACATACTCTGTAAACCTCTCAAAGAGTTCATTCACCCCAATGTCAAAGCAGCCCTCCACCACCCGGCCCCTCTCCGCCATGATTAATAAATCCCTGTCCCTCATTCCGAGCAGAGGCTGCAAGTCAGTGGTTATGCCTTGATGAGTCACGAGTGCTTCAGCCCGACACTACACTAGTGACACCTGAGACACAGCAGGCAGAGCCGAACCACTGCTAAGGGGTTCTTCATTGTATCTTATGTAACTATTAAAAAGCACACACTCTGCTAAATTCACACTTATATATCAGCACTGATGTGTTAGGTTTCCAGCATCCAAATGCACGTGCAGCATACACACTGCCTGACTTCTCAGAGGCCTGGACAAACTCACACACACAGAGCATCATTATCTCATCACTAAAACATGTAGGGACGTGAGGCAGACAGACAGATGAGCCTGGGACCTCTCCTCCTGGGGACAGCGAATATTCAATTTTATCTCCTCTCCCACTCTCCCAACAGCCCTCGAAGGTCCTAATCAAAATTATAAACTGAGCGTGTTCTGGAAACTGAGACTGTCATGACTATTTGATTTAAATGGACTAAACAGCAATCAAATCAGACTTCTGTCTCGCTTTTTCCCACCAAAGTGAAGGAAAAATTATATGGCATGATGTGATATTTGAAGCAATGTGGTGGCTCAGTGAGTTGCTAACAGCAGCTGCTGAGCTAGTTTATTATATGCAACGAATACACAGATTGTACTTAAACTGTGATTACTTGCATTTTCTTTTTTCCAGAAGACACCATCACCTCATTCTCTACTGGCTAACATTAGCCACAACCAGAGATGGACATTTAAGAGTTCCCGCATCTCTTTTTTTAACCAGGCAAATTTTACTGCCTGTGGTTTAACTCAATTGAAAAACATTTCACTGAAATGACCTTCAAGAATATACAGTGACTAGTTCATCAACAATCATCAATTTGCTGATGATACATAATTCAATGATGTAATGATGACAACGCTTTATCTAAGTCCTCCTACTTGCACTCTCTCAGAGTAGTATAAAATAATAATATCAGCATTCCAAAAATAGTTTTGTATAGATTTAAATGTATTTCTTGTATTTGGGCATTTTTGAAAGCCTGGGCATGGTTAGACAATGGGTCCCAGAATGACTCCTATTATTCACTCTTATTCTCTCTCTGCCTTTTCCTCACTCAAGCTTCTCTGTCTCTCCCTGTCGCTCCCTGGTCTGTACAGAAAGATGACGAAACTATGCAGTCCGCTGGGTCGAGGCGTGCAGTGAGTCAGCCTGTGACCCGCAGACAGCCGCTACTTCTTCTGACCCACACAGTCGGCAACAGCCTTCTCTGCATGCCACTCAAACACGCACCCGTTCACATACTAAACAAAACACACGCAGCCTCTGAGTCGTGACTGAGGGGGCTGCTGCATTCTTCTTAATACGTGTCGACACTGGGCTGGCACACACACACTGGCTAGCAGGCAGGAGTGAGTGTGTGAATGCGTGTGAAAGTCTGCACACGTGCCCACTTGTGTGGCCATAAAAGGATGCTGTGTCGCAAGGCAGAGCAAGGCTCCTCGTTGCTAAGACAAACAGCGGGTGATAATCGGATGTGAGATTGAAAAGCATGAGCATTATGGAAGGACAGTGCAGGGATACAGATTCTCCACAACTCTCCAAAGCCACAAGAATTCTGCTTACATGGGTCTTAGACAAGGCTGCCATGCCTATGAACAGAGGTCAGTAAGCTTGAGGGAATGGGCCCATGCTACAGACTGGTGGCTGGCCTTTCTGAAAATACCAGCACATCACTGTATTCAGTCAAATAGTCCGTTTGGAGGAAGTTTACTTCTAGTGAAGTTTAGTCTACTGTCTTACGGACATTTCTCCCAAATCACATAAATGCTAATAAACGGTGCACTTTTTCTACGCCCAGAAATTCCTCACAGAATATACTTATAAGGGCTGGGCTGGGCAACACAGCAAAAATATAATAAAACAATACTTCAAGAACGTGCCATGAAAACACAGTGTGGTTCAACATTTGTTTTTGTGAACATCTAATAACAAGCACTCTGTACAGCACTCTGTAATGTTTTTAGCATAAAACATGCAGTTGGTTGGTGCTCTAGAAGAAATTATCATATCTACTTATAATTTTACTATAACTACTGGCATATGGGTGGTGCTGGACTGCATCTCTACCGAAGATGGTTGGGCGATTTGAGGCTGTAAGTGTACTGTTGGTAGTAGTAACATAAGAGGTAACATGAAGTTTTTATTAAAACAAAAATTGTACCAACAAAATAACCCTTAATGTGTTTCTTGCACTTACTAGCACCTTCTTGTACCATGCATACAGACTGACAGTGTAAGTGAGAAGGCATATTGCTGTCAGTGATACTTTTACATCTGTACCTTGCTTGGTGGTTGCTTACAGAAAACACGTGTTCTGATTTCATTCAATTCTTCTGCACAGAAAGCACTCTAACTATATATTTTTAAATTTACAGAAAGAAACTTAAAAAAGTGCCTCTTTGCTCTGGTGAATGCAGTGTACCTTTAAAACTAATTTAAAACATGAACAATTGGACCTTGAGGACCATTTTTACTATTAAGGGTGCATTAAAGTTTATGTACCTCTGGGGTCTAAAATGTACCTGAACAGAATCTTTTATTAAATCTAGATTATATCATGTTTTACTGCTATCCCATCCCACTGCCTTCACAGTAGATCAATACAAGGATGAGACCTGAGCCTTAACATGTAGAAAGTAAAACATTTCACCAAGGGTTACACTGAATGAGTCTCGTTGGACAGTGACAGAACATGCAGTGGACATTGTATTGTAATAACCAACTAATGCAGTACACATTTTTGGAGCACTATAGTTCCATTTAAAGCATGGCCAAAACACTCAGCATGACTTATGGTCCAGGTCACAGTAGAAAAAACACATTCACTTCCTCCTTTGGGCCACTGAAAGAGAGAGAGAGAGGGAGGGAGAGAGAGGGAGGGAGGGAGAGAGGGACGGAGGGAGGGAGAGAGAAAGAGAGAAATGCGGATATAAAATAAAAGGATGTGGATCATAAGGGGGAAATGGGTGCACTGGACATTTGAGAGCCGAATACTGCTAGGCACGAAGGAAGCGAGGCATACGATACAGCACAGTCAGTTTTGGGGACTGCAAGGTCAGAGCATGTGAGACAAACAGAGAGACAGAGAGAGAGAGAGAGAGAGAGAGACAGCCAGAAAACAAAAATGAGTGCATATGTGTGTGACAAAGCGTTTTTAAGTGCATTAGTGCACAGGATGTGATAATCATATGCTGAAGTATGATCCAAGCTGGTATGAAAAAAAAAGTAAACCAAACTGTATGTACATGTGCATGTCATACAGACGCAGGCAGGGAATGAGAGGGGGGGGAAAAGACAGAGAGAGAGACGTTCATTCATGTCTCTGCATCCTCTCCTCAGTACAGAGTGTTCCAAAGGTCCTGCGGGAGAGAGCATGGCAACCATGTGACTCTGCACCCAGCTCTACAGCCTCATAGCCTGCCAGTGGTCCACAGCCCCACAAACACTCACACTGCCACACACAAGCAACCAATACTGTTTACTGATACTGTTAAATGCATGTAATATCACTGATTTAATTAGAATTAGTCATTAGGCTCCATTTGATAAATACACAAGCAAAATGGAACAGAAAAAATATCAAAATCCCATTTTGAAAGAGTGCAATTTTTAAATGGTAAGAGAGGTCAATTATACTTACTGCATTAATTATTTACAATGTATAAACTATAGTCTATATTATCAATGTTGACTGAAGGTTAAACTAGGAAACAGTAATGCAGAGCTTTACATGCTATAAACCTGTCAAAAGTAACCAAGACCCACATACAGGGCAACCACATCGAACTAGAAATTTAAAGGGCCCACATTCCAATTTTTATTGCATTTGACTTGTGCCCCAGACAAAACCAGACTAGTTTATGTTTTTCTACAATATGGGCATTTTAAACTGTAGTATTATATTGTTTGGAATATTTAGCATAATATTATTCTTAATAATCATCGTTTTAATTAGCTCATATTGTTATGCATGTTTTATGTCAATGTTATGTAGTAAAATACAAATGTTAGCAGCACATCATTGCAGGCCAACTCTCAAAGCATTAAGGCCTATTAGCCTGTAGCACCTGTGTTCGGTCACTGCATATAATAAAATGCCTGAGGAAAAGAGATGACAGGAAGCTTTTGAGAAGAGTCAAAGAGGTCTCTGTAAGTTAGAGGGAAGCTCCTAGTGACCCATTCACTGGTGTAGTAAACAGGAAATTATGTCATTCATTTGGTCATCCTCGGTTCTCTCTCTCTCTCTCTCTCTCTCATCACAGAGCTCTATTTTTAAAAGAGCATGGAATGGATGCAGTGGCCAGGCCAAGCCAAGCCGGGGATGCAGCCAAAGAAACGTCTTCTGCAGCAAACACTAACATTTCTAGCAATACAGAAAGAAAGAAAGAAAGAAAACAGAAAGAAAGACAGAAAGAGACAGAGGACAAGACAAAGAGGCAGCAGCAAAATGGAAAATTAAAGGGAGAGTGAAAGCAATAATGGAAAGAGAGAGAGACAAAGTAGGAAAAGAAAGTAAAAGGAGAGGGTGAACAGGGTCATCCTGGCAGACGGCCAAGCCCAACACAACGAGGTCTGTTTCCCAGCCCAGGGCTGCAGCTCCCCTCACACACACACAGACATATATTACACACACAAATACACACACAGTCAACCCATTCTACAGCTATAGGCCCAGCCCAAGCGTGGCCATGGCTACTTACTCATTTTCACAACTTTCACTAATTCAGGAATGTTTTTAAACATTAAATAAATACGCAGCATGGGGCAAACTGATAACCTACAATCCAATGTCCTCATGCAGATGCTGATATCCTAAGAAGTATATTTTCTTTTGCATGAATGAGACACAATAGCTTACTTGCTACTCTATAGGCTAGTTTTCAGATGGAGATTAAGCCTGCTTGTGGACTGTACTTTCCATTCAACAGAAAATGTTCATTCAAAATCTCATGTAGCCTCACATAAGACAACATGCTGCAATGTTCTTATGTGAGAAATAACCCAAGGAACTTTATTGCTGCAGCGTCTGGAACAACCAATGCATCAAACAGGCAGTATCAAGAAAGCAGTAGCTCTGAGGTAAACTACATGGCAGAAATACAGCTCAAAATACAGTTTTGTTTATAACATCACACTTCTTCAGCTTAACAAGTGAAAATACACCACTCTGTGTGTGTATGTGTGTGTGTGTATGTGTGTGTGTGTATGTGTGTGTGTGTGTGTGTGCGCGCGCGATTGTGTGTATAGGGGGGGGGGTGTCCAT
>JBBPDB010000146.1:10420902-10447943 GCA_037974465.1 Brachypetersius altus
TCCTTCTGTAAGGTGACCTTGGGTTTCAGAAAGGCGCCCACAAATAAAATTTATTATTATTATTATTATTATTATTAATGCCAATGCAGTAATACTGAATTCAGAGAAATATTTTAAATCTCATTGTAAAGGTAATTGAAAGCTATAAAAGAGCTGCATGTAGTGACAAGCTAAATTTGACATTATAGGGCTCATGACCAACATTTTTGTTTCATTTATTTTTTCCCCTAGGTCCACTTATCAGTTAAACAGACAGTTTCTGTTGTTTCTTTAAGACTGAAGTATGTCAAAGTAAACTGGTAGCACTGAAATGTGCTTCAATCTGCAATCTATATTACAACTATCTGCTTTAGGCTGAATAGATGGGTGTATTTTACTGTTATATGTTCTGGTTTAAGTAACATCAGTTTGCATATACGAACCATATATATGCTGGGTGGGGTACAGTCCAACCACTTTTATTAATAAGTAAGTTATCTATAATTTGGACACTTCAATATGACCAAACAAGCATCAGTGAGCTCCTTGTTCGCAGAGAGCCTTAAAAGTCTCATGAGGTTCCTATGAGGCACCAGTCCTGCTGTCATGATCTGCCTGGATGTTCAATGGTGTTTACAAGTATCAGAGGTGAAAACAGAGAGACAACAGAAAGACGCTAAATTGGGTTCAGCTACACACCTGTGAGCGAGCCTTTAGTTATTATAAATGGATCTTTTCTCGTTCAACCTGTGTACTTCTACAGATCTTGTTGGTCCCATCAATAAATGAATGTTTTACAGAGTCGTAGTGAAAGTGTGTTTGTTGCTACGGCTGCATTTCCTTCCAGCTCCAGTGTACATTTTTGAAAGGTAAATAAGAGAAAAACAAACATTACAGCAAAGGGTGAAGCAGTGTCAAGCAAGCTAAACAGTTTAAGACGTGAGCTTGGATGAGGCTCTTCAGCTTACTGACTTCTCCAAGGACATATAAGCTATTTAAAAGCACACTCAGAGTACAGCACAGTGTATATCCATGAACATCATTCAAAAGCTGTCGGCCTGTACGTTGCTTAGTGTGCATACTGAGTTCCGGGTGCACAATACGTCTGGAGTCGTTGTACACAGCACCTCCGTTATAGTTGGTGACAGTTGTGACTCAGTCTGACGCATTACCCTCGCCTGTATGGCAAAGCAATGAAGAAAATGCTGCAAGACCAACTCAGCTCCTGCGTTTATTTCGATCTCTCTCTATGTTATTATATATCTATGTCCATGCATCTCTATCTCTCTACAGAACAGCATACATATACATGCAAGTATCTCTATCTCTTTCTCCATAGCTCCATTTCCTTCCAGACAAACTATTCCCTCAACCCTCTCACACCCTCAGACTAACACAAAGCTCAGTTCCTATGCCATTAAAGACATGGTGCTGCGGTTTTAGACCTGCTGCCACAGAGCTGGCTTCAGTTACACCAAACTCAGTTTCTCTATGGAGCCAACGGAAGCGCTCTCAAGATTATTATTTCAGGACTCAGCACAGGCAGGAGGACCTCAAACACATCAGTCAGAATCATTTGTGCCAAGTAGTGGCATCCAAACCTGAGCAGCAAGTCCAGGAGAACTCATATGCTATGTACATGAAAGAGAAAGTGCATGCTCAGTTAGTCTCAGTTAACTTAATTATTATTAATTTTTCTTCTATTATCTATTTATCTTTATCAAGATTTTTTCTTTTATCTCTTTTCTTTTATGCACATTTGCATTCTCTTCAACTCTTCAAAATCACAGTCTGACACATGGAATACTTCCACTGAGATTTTTCAAACCTTGCTAATGCAATGTATATAAACTGTGTAACACACTTGGACTAAAGCACTGACTGCCAAAATATCACTGGAGTCAAACATAATCATGAAAAATATTCATGCCTGCACGCATGTTTCAGTTGAAAAGCAAGCTTTAGCGGCTGTTGTGACTATTGCGCTTCCATTTCCATTCACCCCTCTTAGTTCACGCTAAATGCCAATATCAGCGAAATCATTAAATGCAGTGGATCTATATGCAGTGTGCATCAGTACAGCTAGCGGCAGAACAACGATATTAATAATCAATTCAAAGGAAATATCTCACTCACGACTTCTTTGAATCACATGCTTATCTGACAACCACAAACTCTTCAGCAGAGGGAAATTCAGCAACCAGTGAAAGGCAAAAAACTGGTCATCAGATTGTGTTCTAAAGATATGGGATTTCCCCACACCAAGGACACTGCCACTGTGGGGCAACTGCTCCTAATGAGTAGGCTGAGGGCAAAAAGAGATATTATAGGGATGAAAAAGAGTTCAAAGATACATGTTCAATTACAGTAAACTCCACTGAGTTTAAGAATGCACCTGCTGTGTCTGCCACAGAAATACCACTTTAAAGCCATAAATGGGTTCATTCTAATATAAAGAGAACTCTTTGTTAGCAAGAACATGGTACACCGTCATTCTTTTGCCAGGGCAACTGTGGTTATTGTGTTACTCAGATATTGTGACATGCCATGTGGCACACATGTGACTAGCTGTTTAACCCCTAATATATGATCGACAAGTGTAATGTGACTGGGGAGAGAATGATAAATCCCATGGGCGGATGAAGAATTAAATGAGACCAGTGGTGTCTTGTTTATTCATGACATCAGGGCACTGACATTAAAAGGCCCTGACATTACACATATAAAAAGTGCATTTATGACTAACCAACACTTTAAGTGACTATTGTCAAAATCAAAATTCACTTTTTAATGATACTAAAACAAAGGCAAAAAAAGGAAAAGCTTTTAAAACAATAAGTGCCTGGTCACAATCCCTTTTATACCTCGTAAATATTTTAAACATTGTAAAGACATGAAGACCTTTTCTAAATTCTACAATTTCTGATCACATCTTCCTGAGCACACAAACATCATAAAGCAGCAAGATAACACCTTATCACTCTTGTTAAAGCACAAATACGACAGAGCTTTGGGCTTGAAACAAAGTGTGGTAGCACTTTAAAGACAAAAATGGTTTCGGTTTACCTAATTAAAGTAAACGATGTTTCAAAATAAAGGGAACCCGCAGCTTCCCTTCACAAATGTGCTATCGCTGTCCCTGGGGAGAATATTAAACACACAAAACGAATCCCCCTCAACACCATAAAGGCATTTTTTAAATCTGCTACTATGCAGCAATTTGGCCTTGCAGTCAAGCAGCTAGAGCAACAACTTTAGTTGCTGATTAAGTGTTGTTCAAAATTCACTCTCACACGAATCACAGACTGTCAATAAACATTCAGAACGGTGGGGGGGCAATAATATAATAGCATATTTCGAGGAAAAGATGGTACTATTGAATTGTGCATACTGTACCACAAAATATTCCCCTTTAGCTGAATTTTGTATTTGGTACTAACTCTGCCATGTGCCATGTGCCATGCAAGATATGCATTACTGGGTTTCCGTTGAAACTTACTGAAGCATAAAAGAGCCAAGGTTTGTGCTCTAATGTGGTACAAGTTGCAGGATTATGAGAATGATAAGAAATATACAGATAGCTTTTTATTCGTTCTGCTCATGTATAATATGAACACATAATTCCTTAATATTAAAAATAATGCCTTTACTGATAAGAGGCTAGACTACATCCAAAGGCTAGATCTATATTTCTAGTAATCTTGATCCAATACAGTCTTTTAAATTGAAATTAAGGGAGACATTATGATTTTATAAAACAAAAGAGCAGGTTAGACCTTCATCAACACAAACAGGGTGATTTGTCTTCTCAGCAAATGTAACACAAAGATGCAGCTGCCCCCAAACGTAAAGCCATTACAAAATCCTGCATAAGAAATAGCAGCTCACACATATACTCACACAAATCAATGATCCTTATGTTTAACTTCATATTCAACAAACTGTTGGAAAACAGAAGGAAAAACACTCCATTTTCAAAACATTAATGTTGTATCTAAAAATCCATTTTGTGCATCATTTCTACTGAGGTAAGATGAAGACACACCAGAGACCCCAACTGTTTCAAAACTGCCCACCCTTTACAACTACCCCCTCTCTTCTCCGCTTCTCAAGAAGAACAGCCCCATTTGTTTGTTTCTCAGCCACTACTTACAGGGATACAAAGGGATTTTTTCAGGCCATATTGCCCATCTACAATTTGTAAAACAAGCACAGAGGAGGCTCCCACATTAGGGCGTGTGCACACTGTCTGGCTTTTTAGAGCAGCCGCTTTCTTCCCCCCACTGTGTGGTCACTTCCCATAGGTTTTCATGTAAAAAAAAGGAGGCAGCTGAGGAAAAAAAAGTATACAAATGTCCTTAGCCTACATTATTATTTTTGGGCTTGGCTCATTAACTGTCTGTATACTTATCTGACAGCACACAGTCATTTGGTTAATTTGGTTAATTATATATAGGTAGATATATAGGTAGATGTATAATTGCCGATATACAAGCAGTACTACAGTAGTTCCGTTTGGATCTACACTGATCTCATGTCTGGCCTCTGTAATGATGTATATCCACAGCGACCTCTACATCCAAAGAAGTGATGAAGAACTTTAATTCCTGTTTTATTTTCAGTAAGGTAGATGCACATCTCTTTGTTCCCATCAGAGTGGGACCAAATCACTAATCAAGAAAGAAAAGTTCGGAGAGCCTCAGATTAACCAGGTCCTCATGATCACTATTCTATCATGTTTGTCCATATTCGTCCAAGAATGCACTTACAAATGAAACTACAGCTCTAGTAATATGAGACAGCTTCAGGAAGCTCTTGGGTTTAATATAGCCAGACAGTCAAATCCAATTTTCCCAGATAGCTAATATGCATTTGAATGGCAAACTATCACATCATGGTTTCAATGCATCAGAGCAATGGAGATGATTAATCCAAATAAGTCATATTTAACAACATCTAGAATTTTCACCTAAGCAATATCTAAAGCACAATTAGTATTATAGACTTTTGTCTGGTTAAAGTCCTGATCACATTGTTTTATATTGAATGGGAATTTTGGCCTTAAATTTTCAGTTTCATTTTAAGTGAGCTTGCATAAAATTTCTTCAGGACAATGTTCAAGTGGAAAGATCCGTCACTGGAAACTGACCTTTAGACCCTAAATGCACATTTTAACCCTTACGTTTATTTTTTTTCTGTTAAGCATTTAGCATTTCAGATAAACACTCAATGTTTTATGCAAGCAGTCACAGGTCTATCTTTGAGTGAAAAAGACCAGTATAACTACTTTTTTACTAAAGCTTAAACAGTGAACACAGCAGTGCCAGGCTGTTTTGTTGTTTGTTGTGAGCACAATACTATTAGGTTAAATTCTCACACCTAGAGCTAATTAAAAACATCCGCTGATAATGCAGTTAATAATTAAAACTGTAACTACTTCTATGACACCCTCCAAATCATGATTTTGATGGAAAATGATTGATCTTTCAGCCCTAGCCTCGACCGCCGATTTCTGACTTAATAGCTGATCATGACCTTCTCTGGCCTACCTACCCATCAGCAGAATTATCACAGCATGCTCAGTAGAATTCAAGATGGCTTAAATCACGCAAAGCTGAAGCTGCTCAGCTCATGTCAGAAAAACCTGCTGGTGGATTACTAACCTTGACATGAATGAATAATGAGCGAGAGTACAACACTCATTCAGTGAGTGAAAACCAGAACTAAGATCGAAAACCAGAATGGAGGAAACGAAAAAGTTCTGAATGAATACTGCAGGATGTGGATGTCTGTGGTCTCAGAGGAGTTCCGCTAAGCTGCCGCAGCCATAATTCAAACACAGACAAACTCATGCACTCACGCTTATGTTTCTTTAACTCTTGCGCACTCATGATCATATTAAAGAAAACGGAACTGTGGTCCATGCAGAAAGTAACAAGCAATTTAATGCTTTTTATTCCCATTTAGTGTGCTGACTGCAACCCGGAAGAAATGTAATATTTATTTAGGTACAATGTTTTTCAATTCCCAAAAATACAAACTTAGTTAACGTCTAAGAAAATCGGAATACTTCAAATCAGAACAATCACAATTTTCTATTGATTATGAAAACTATTGACAAAGATGCAACTAACTGACCACAACCTGAGTCTGTTTACAGATCCAACAAACCCACATGGTTAATATTCAATTGCTCTTTTACTCGTCAACTGCAGACACTTAGAATTACTTCACATAAACGATACAGGAACCTAACTATGGGTCAAGCGAGGTCAGAGTTACAGTTATTCAAAACACTTCCCGATAAGCTTTGTCACTCCGATGTTTCTTTTTTCTTCCAGGCCAGATACTGATGATTTCACATGACTTAAGAGTCCTTTTTATCAACATTTCCTTATTAGCTAGTAGATACTGTATCACTGTTTACGCATGGCTCCCACTTACACACTTGTCACTCTCACTTAAAGATAATACACACACACACAACTGATAACAAACACTCTTTAGTTTCTTTGCATTAGTCTGGGGCTTTTGAGACCCCAGGCAGGCCCTGTCCTTTTTTTATTAGGGGCTCAGTGGGGTAAGCAAATGGGCTGGACAAGGTTTATCTGACCCATGTGTGTTAGGAGGTGGAACAAACTAAAATATGAAGTCTAAAGACCAGACTGGAAGCTAAAAAATGCCCTTCAGGTCTGGATGTGCAAGCACTGACTTTTGTTATCACACTTCTCATTCCATTTGATTACAAATGGAATCAAAGGGTTTTAGTCCTTTAGGCTATACATACAACATGGTCTTATGGTCTCTGAAATCTACAGCAGACCAACATAGGGCTTGCCAGTCACTAAAATACCCAGATGCTTGTCAACATTTCCAAAATACACTATAGAGCCTGGGCTGGGTCATCACTGAATACTGGCTGGCAGGATGCAATCTAGCAGTGCTTTGTAGTGCTGTAACCAAGGCAACGACTGACGAGACAAGCCTTCTAACTCTGTTTGTTCTTTTCCGTGCTTTAATTAGCGCGGGGCGCGATGCCTGAGTAAGCACGGATGTAAACACCGTCATGAATGCACACACGCACACATACACCAGCAGCTACGCTCTGTCTGGGTCGTACGTACATTCATTTAAGCTACGATCCGTTATCATTAATCTGAGAATAGCAGAATCTCCAGTGTTGTCTATTTATTTCAGCCTTGAGATGCTCATCACGGGGCTTTACATGTGTTGTCGCGTCGGAGAGCTCGTTTAAAGGTTTCAGTACAAAAAATGCATTTGTATGTGCAGCAAAATCACCAGCAGCTGGGACCTGAAGGGCTAGGGCTATCTGCTTATGTAGGATGGAGCTGTACAAGGCCGTAAAAGCCGACATTTCTGCTTCTGATGCTAATAACTCGCAGCCTCCATGCCGCAGCATCCAGCACCAAACCACACCACGCATACAACGACTTAGTGTGGGTTTAGCTCTGAGGGAGGTGGCCGGTGGAGATCAGCTCACTGTCATCCAATATAAGAGGCAGCTAGCTTCTGTTTACACCCAGCTCTGTATACCTGGCGTCGTTGGGGTGACCCCTCCCTCTCTCCTCCGGTGCAGCATCCACCACCTCACCAAACACACCACACGCACACAACCTTTGTCAGGGTTTTTTTGGGAGGGAGGTGGCCGCGGAGCTCAGCTCACTGTCAACCAGCACAGGACGCTGATACCCCGTGTTTTCACCTAGCTCTGTTTACCTGGCGCCGGTTTCCGTGGGGTGACCCCCTCCCTCTCTCCTCCTCCTCCTCCTCTTCTGCAGCTCTCTTGGCGGCCGGAGCGCGGGGTCTTCCTCACCACACGCCACGGGGAGAGCAACCTCGGGCCGCCCCGGCTGTAACAGCGGCACAGAGATAAATAAACAGCAGCAAGGCGTGTTTCAGACCTAGCCTTCCGTCCGTCTGTCCGTCTCTCCGAGCCGAGCGCTCCTCACGTTGTTGACTTTCAGGAGACTCAGTGACGTCACGCCCCGCCGTCACTCCCGCTCGGGCTCCCACTCAGAGGCTCGGCCAGGCCATGTCCTCTCGCGAGATTTCGCTCGGGAATGACGACGAGAGACGTAGCTATGGCTCCTCACCTGGCACTCTTTCTGACTTCTGTTCATGTTTGACCCCGTTCTAATGGATGCGGTTGCAGGAAACGAAACTTTCAGTCTCCATGCAGTGACCAAAAATGAATGAAATCCCTGGTTATACTGTTCTGTTCTACTGTTTATATGGTTATACTATTGATTGTGCAGTCCTGAACTACATTGTTCATTTTTTTCAAATCAATGCACATCAAAATCAGTATCAGAAACTCGTGGATCCTGGTGGAGACTGCTTATGTCATGACTGCACAGACACACAGTCACACAGACAAGAGCGATATATAAATCCCATTCATCCAAAACCCCAAAATAAATCCAATTGTAAAAATGTGGAAAAACTCAATATGAGATAAATATATATGTATCTCATATATATGTGTATATATATAAATGCTGGTGGTAAATACAATAGATAAGTTACTGTTAAGTGATAGATTAAGTTATAGGTGATAATTTGAAGGTAATGCTTGTGTGAGTTAAATTGGCAGTCCAGTAATACTTGTGTTGTGTGAATTGACAGTGCAGATCAATTAAAATAGAAAGTCCAGTGCTAACAGGCATATACAGTTAAAGTGGTTAAAGTGAAGTTAGCGCTCCCCCCACCCTCCCTTGGTGGAGTTAAACAGTATTATGGCGTGGGGGAGGAACTGCCTACTCAAAACTGAATGTAGTAGAGATCAGTAGTATATAAGTAATATTGACATATGTTACACATATGTGGAGAGTGTTTTGGCATCATTCAGCTCGTCTAATGTGATGTTATTTGTAAATGTAAAGGGTACAATAATTGTTATTGTGTGTGTAGTCATGGTTTCCAGTGGGACTTAGCCTCTATACTAGCAGGGAGGCTAAATAACACATGCCTTTTACAGATCTCATTAAATCCACTTAGATGTTGGATTAAGTGATTTAGAGCCTCTTATGTGTGGTGTCTCCTGAGTTCAGCTGTGCATGTTCTGTGCTATACAAAATGCGATCCATTCATCAACTTACTTGCCTATTTTCCCTGAGGCAAAGGATTCTCCATACCTTAGGCTAATGTGTAATGTATTTTTTTTGGGTGCGGGGGTGGGGGGGTGTGGGGCAGGGGGGGCGGGTTATATCATGCAAAATCTTTTTAAATATCTTGCAATCTTTCCAGTCTTTGTCCAATCGGGTTTGCTTGTTTAATTCTGCGTGCTAATTAGAAAAAGTAACATTATTCAGCAATTATTTGGTGTGTAGCCTCTTACTGTTTTGTATAGAAGATGCTAAAAGTCTTTGTTCCTATTTGTTGAGGGTTTTTTTAAAACTTAAAAACAATGTTTTTGAGTAGTTTGTATGTGCCACTGATTAGCCGCACAGTATGCCGTGATGGATACAGCAGATTATTTTTGTCCATAATTTTATATTATGTTAGGCCATTCATCTGGGTAACTGAATCAAATATGTGTTTTGATTGTTCTGTCGAGGAACTGCAACAGATTATTGGGGACAGGCTGCAATGTGCCAAGCTGCTTCCGGAGTGCAACCGCAAGTATCTGCCAATACTAATCTACTAATACTATATCCGAATACTAATCCGAAATGGCTCCAGGAGTCCTTTTACTTACTTTATACTTGCAGTTCACCAACCATGTCTGTTCGGCTTTGTACAAAATTGATGATGGAATGGAACATTTTGGGCTGATCTTCCCGAGTCTCCTTAGCAACATCAAGTAACCCTCTAGGTCACAAGACACCAGGTCACCCTCTTCATTGATCTGCAGTTTCTGCTTTAGAGTTTGACTGAACATTTTTACTAGCCTGTTAGTTTGGGTTGGTGAATGAAGGTCCAGAGCTGTTTGACCTGCAACAACCAGCAGAGGTTGGCTATCATTTTAGAGACAGAGGGTGTCCCTTGGTTCATTAAGAAAACTTTTCGGATCCCCATCCATCTGAAGAGAAGTAACAGTTTTTAAAATTTTAAATTATGATCTTGTGGGGGAGGCTTCAGGATAGAGGGTTTCCTCGGGGAGGCGCCTTGGCACTGAGGGCAATGCTGACAGAAATTGTGCACCTCAGCAGTTTCTCGACGCCGTTCCTCGGTCTCAGATGGCCTCTAAGGGGGTGCAAGTGGCCAAGGTGCACAGGACCCTCTGCGTCAGTCACAATGATAATAGAGAAAACCCATGTTTATCAGGTTGGTACATCTCACTATAGGGCCAAGGTGGGTAATGGCACTTCTGAGGTCCAGGATGGCTAGGGTTGGGCCCCATTGAGCCACAGGGTTATGGCAGGGGTGTTTTGGAGGTTTTGGGGTCAGAGAAGCGGTTGTCGTTTTGGCTCATTAGGAATGGGGTCATCCATGGGTGAAGGTCTTGGACTATGTTTTTCCTGTGCTGCATGATGTGGACTTGGGGTTGGACCATGTTGAGGGTAGCCAGGGCACACTTGAGCACCATGACCATGTCCTGAGACCCCCACAGCTCTTTTGTCCTTGCTGGTTAGAGCCCCTAAGAACCTGTTCTGAGACGTCTTTGGCAAAGAGGTGATCAGGTTCTAGACACCATGTTTCTGAATCTTAGGAGCTCATCAGTCTGGCCCCTAGGCTCCTTGTTTGAGCGATGGATTTTGGCTAGGTGGGAAGCTCAGCGGACCAGGATTTCCTCTTTGAGTATGTTGTGGTTACTGGCTAGGACCACTAATTCCTAGTTGCTGCATGTAGACCCTGGGCCATCTCCTGCGAAAATTGGGTCTGCTGGATGTTAGCTTCCAGAACATGCTGTCCTAGGGCGGGGTGGTCTGTGTCTGATTTCAGCATTCTCCACCAATACAAAGCCACCTAGCACTTGGGCCCAAACACATATATATCTTGGTAATTGATACAATTTTTCACTGTTTCTCCAGTTGATAAACATAAAGTTTGAATAAGGTCAATACACACCATTATTTGTCTACCCAACAAAGACTTATCACTGGTGCTTGGCCCTCTTCTCTTTTCCTTATGAACTCTCTCTGAGCAACATTATATCTTCACGTGGTTTCTCCTACTACTGTTCTGCTGACGACACTCAGGTCATCTTCTCCTTTACTCCTGATGACTCTCAAATCTCAGTCTGGATCTCTGCATGTCTGAATGACATTTCCTCCTGTATGACAGATCATCACCTGAAGCGAACACACAGCAAAACTGAGTTCCTTTCCATCTCAGGGGCATGCATCCCAAAGACCTGACCTTGTCATTACTTTTGGAACAATGAATTATTTTAGATGAGGATCTTTCATTTTCAACTCACATTAATAATCTCCTCCAAACATGCAGGTACCTTCTTCTTAAAATAAACAGAATTAATATTTTCTCACAACTGAAGCCCCTCAGATTCTTGTCCAGTCACTTGTCATCTCTAGACTGGACTACAGTGACTCACTCCTTGCAGGCCTTCACCAGAAGATCACCAGACCTCCACAGATGATCCAGAATGCTGCAGCACATCAGGTCTTCAATAGTGGTCTTCTCACATACCACTCCACTACTGTGAACGCTTCACTGGCTTCCTGTGGCTACTCGCATTAGATTGTTAAAACTCTAACGCTCCCACAGTCACAGTCAAAAATGTTTCATCTTACCATTCAGCATTCATCAGACCACAGGTTTTAATTGGGCTTCTTAGAGCATCAGGCATAGCCCACCTCTTCTCAAAGGTCAAGGAAATACCTCAAGACTTTTCTCAGCTTTGGTACCAAAGTGATGGAGCGAACTTACCCTGACCATCAGAACTGAACACTAAGGAGAACGTCTACATGTTCATGGTATGAACTAACTTAACTCCGCTCAAAGAAAGGACCATGGTGGAGTAATTGTTGGATCTCTGTTTGAATCTTAGTAGTCTTGAAGCTCTTAATTTAAGTTTAAGCTTGCTTACTAGTTTTAGGGGTTTTCATGTGAACTACAGAGCACAGATGTACATCACTCTTGATAAGAGCATCTGACCAAATGTTGAAAATGCTATACGTAATTTTTACCGTACTGTTCTAAGCTTGCTTTTACTCTAAATTCCCTAAGTGCTTTTTCATATTATATCTATATTAAATTAAATTGTTGAATTTATTTATTTTTGGTGATGATTACAATCATCATGTGAAGATGTCTGCCTTTTCACTAGAGTTTCATGGTAATTAGTTATATGTTTTCTCTTGTTTTATATCTTCCATTTTGTAAATTTTTTCTTTTAATAATGCTGTGTTATTTCTTTTAGAGAGGACCCTACAGTTTGGAGACAGCATCCCTGTAGTCAGTAGAGGAGAACATATTAAACACAGCTGCCCTGGACTTGGCGTGTTTGGCCAGGTATCATCTGAGGACTGCTGAAATGTGAAATTCCTGTTGGGCATTTGATCCCTAGGCTGTTTGGAACTGTGTTCTCTAAGCTGCCCTGTCCCATGCTTAGGCTTCAGCCCAGCCCAGACCGCGGGCTCCAGATGGCTGAGGGAGGCACAGCGGAGGTAAGGAAAGAGCCCTGCTCTGTGACACAGGTGGGGAAAGGCCTGCACACACTCAAAGGACAGCAGGCCTGACCCCCCGACAATCCTTCCCCCATCCCTCCCCTCCATCATCTGTCAATGAGTTCACAGGGAGACTGTACCTGCACCATTACACAGGGGCAGAGCCATATAGGTACTGACCTCACCATAAGGGGACATGTTTACATGGGTCTGAGTTGCACACACACACCCACACACACACAAACATATGTTCATAAAAACGGAAATTAAAGCAATGGGTCACCAAAAATGAAATTTACAGTTTTCTATTCAGCAATAGAAGCTTGTGGCCAACAAATAACAATGCACAAACTACATGCCTATGTGACTTATGGTTGTAAAATATGTCGCATGTCATACTCTCATCCAAAATTGTACACATGTTTTTATGTTACATGGGTAAAAACAACAGAAGCAGCCACTTTGAAGCCCAAATCTTAGCTGTACTTTTGTCCAGCAGCACTGATACAGCTCCAAACTCAAACATTTGTAGGTCAGCACGTACTTCAAATGATTATTTTCTGATTTTATTTTCCTTCACCCTCTGTCACCCTGGGGCTGCATTAGCCACTTGAATGCAGCTAGGTGAACCAGAATGGACAGCTCTGGCCTTATGTTTCCCCAACTGAAAAACGAAAGCTGTCCTGCACACCTTTAACCAGGACTGCAGCTGCTCAGCGGCCTCTCGTGTGGCCGCTCTGCCTACAGCTGTCCCTCTCTCCATCCAGAGCCATGCACTGCCGGCCCCAGCGCCCACTCACTCGGACACACATGAAAGGGGCTGAGGCGGACCTCCTGAGCACCGTGTTGTTCTGGAATGTGCCTGGGGTTCAGCTGGAAGCGTGCTTTCTTGGCAGTCACCAGGGATGAGTGTGTGGAGAGGGGTAGCTGTTAAGGTAGCCGTGTGGTTAGGTATCGCCATGGAGAGTGCCTCCCTCCTACAGGACACTTGGGTTTTGGGAGGAGGGCATGGTGGAATATGTGTGTGTTCCAAGTTTTCATTTCAGGGTCAGTTCCCTTCTATCCCTCACATTTGTGCCTGTGTGTGAAAAGATGCCTGTGTATAAGGCACAGACATGATAATATACTTGACAGCACAGTAGCCTACAATACCTTCTAAATATTTTTAAACAGCTGGTGGACATACACATCATACTAACTCAAATGTTGTAACATTACTTTGGGGGTATTTTCCCTTCTCCAAATAAGATCCACTGTTTCAAAGGTACAGTGTTTTATAACACCCATATTTTTTTTAACAACTAAGCAGAGAAATAGAGCAGAAATGCCTCTTGAAGTTCTTCATCTACATAAAGCATGTATGGTGAATTGGTGAATCTGACTAGATCAGATTCAGTCACGTTTTTTTGTTTGGTTGGATTTATGCTTGTTTCTTTTATTTGATAATTGTAGGTGCTAATATGGATTGTTTGTTCTTGGTGGGTTCTCGGTCAGAGAACTTTAAATAGGCAGTTTTAAGTGATGACTCAGTGAAAATCTAATTTACTGTCACGGACGACGGGGGGACCCCAAGTCCGTGATTTACCTCGGGGCATGAACGAGACTGGAAAGCGAGGATCCATGCTGAGTCTTTATTAATGAAAACCAAAACAGAAAAACAAACCTGGCTCAAGGGCCGCTACATGAACAAACAAACCCAAATCTTTTCCATAAGAACTTTGCCAAAATGTATCTCAAAGTGCATCCAAAATCAGCTTTGGGATCCATTATGTGATTGTAGTGTCTCATCTGTTCATTCTTTAGATTAAAATTAATATATCACTCTGGATACACATAGGTGTATAACAATGTTATTTTCATTGTCATTTACATACATTAATCATTTTTTAATACAAGATTTTGAGACCAGCTTTAGATTATTTAATTATAAAGCATATTGAGGGAGGTACTTGTTATAAAGGACAGCATACCCATCTATCCACATCAGTGCCTAAACCTCAGTATGAAGCTTTAAGTAAGCCTATTAATGACCCTCTCAAGCAGAGCTTGGGTCTTTTAGACTTTTTTTTCCCAAACAAAAGCACTAAAAAGATTTATTTTGACTAATATCAAAGCAGAACCACTTTTGATTCCCTGTGATGCCTTTCATCTTTAAAAAGGAATGCATGAAGAACCTTCTTAAAATGTAACATTTTTTTATTTTAAAATGTTTAGTTTGGTAAAGAATAAAAATAAAATAAAAAAACTTTTAACAGGCAGGTAAAATAATGGATCCTGTATGTGAAAAGGCACTTATGGCCTGCGTCGTTCAACAGGACGCTGGGCCCAGGTGTGAGTGTTTTGACATGCTTCTTTTTTCTAAGCCCATGTCCAGCTGAGAGTGTACTGTAGAGGTACAGCTTGGCAAGTTTGCTCCAGGTTCTGTGTGTGCATGTATGTGTGGTCGAGGGCCACGTCTGGCCACATCTAGTGATGCGGAAGAGTTCAGGTCTCTATGGTTAAAGTGTTTTCCACTCCTTTCCAAGCCTATCCTTGGAGCGTCTGCTTCCTGAGACACGTGTCCTCCCCGAAGGCATCCCTTCTCAGGCCCGACTGGCTTGAGCATTGGAAACAATATTGCCTGGTAATATAGCACCACCAAACTGAAACATATTCAGAAGTGTTTCAGGAACTCATCGATCGTCTTAAAGGAATGAAACAACTGCAGTTAAAGGACTTACAGCTGAAGAGCAGGTCCTCAGACTCAACTCAGATCCATAGAATCTCTAATCCAGGGAAATTCTGACACATTTCTCACCATAAAGAGAATAAGCAGACGAGACTCTTAGATACCAGACCACATACAGGACATTCTTTTATCATTGGTATAACTGTCATTGTGTCTAACAGACACAGTGGTGGAATAGCTAACTTAAGCTACATAAAATCAGCATCGGCAGTGTATCCTTACATTATTATAAAAACAAATTACTGCATGCAGGATGAAACAATTAAAATAAAAAGCATGAATACTGCACATGAACTAGTAAGTTTAAATAGGGAACAAATACACTGGGAATGAATGATCATCCACTCTTCTTTACCAGTACTTCACTCACAATAGACATCTGTAGCCAAACATCATTCTGTTGTTAAAAAAAGGAAACAGTCTGTTGGATTGTTACTATGCAACAAAAATCTTCCAAACCAGGTACATTTTAAATGTGTAAATGAGCCGTTATAGTCATGCGTAAACACACCACAGCACACAGTGTAAACACTGTGAAATTTTTTCTCTGCATTTAACCTGTTCACCAAGTGATGTAGTGGGAAGCCTGTGCTGCAGCCCCTGGGGAGTAGTGTGGACCATCCTCAAGGGCACTTCAGTGGTGCCAGTGGCCGTCCTGGGATTTAAACCCACAACCTTACAATCACGGGGCAACTCCCTAACCAACAGCCCACCAGCAGTCCTATGTACATGGCATTGGTTTTCATTAAGACTTAA
Organism: Brachypetersius altus; assembly: GCA_037974465.1. Taxonomy (NCBI): domain Eukaryota; kingdom Metazoa; phylum Chordata; class Actinopteri; order Characiformes; family Alestidae; genus Brachypetersius; species Brachypetersius altus. The sequence goes on from JBBPDB010000146.1 coordinate 10,436,956, forward strand.
ACTTAACTTAGGATATGCCGACGTTTAGGAGAAGACTCTAGGCAGGACAGTGCAATTTTTACTCACCTGCTTCTTCTCTGATGCATGTATACCAGGAAACCTTAGGGTAAGTGAATGGAACTGCGTAAAAGTAAATGTTTTACTACCTTTCTTACTCCTGGATACATATTATGATTTGTTGGATACATAAGGTGATTTTGTTGTTTAAATAAAAAATACCACAAGTTCTCTAATTCTGTCCTCAGGGACCCCCAATTCTGTTAGAGAAAAATAGACCACCTCTAAGAAGGAGACAAGCATGACATTCATCTACTGTACACAACTGGGTCTGGAGCCACGAAGAGCAAAATGATTCAGATGCTGTGAGAGATTCAAAGTAATATAGCAGTGGTCAATTTGGTTAAATTAATCTAAATTAAATTACCTTCAAGACTGATTAAACAAGATTAACTTGCAAAATTCTATAAGTTACACAAAAACAAGATTGCAAAGAGCTGTAAAGTGATTTACTAAAAGCTTTGCCAGCCTGCGACAGTTTTGCTCACAGTTTGCGCTCTCCGCTGCGTTCTGTGTGTGACACGGTGGCCTCTGGCAGGTTCTCTGGATGAGGAAGGCTATATCTCACTGCCCTGAGCCAATGCAGCTGTTCCTTGGGTATGACATCTGGGGCTGACAGATCGTCATGGCGCCAGCGGTGCCCCACACACCCCTGGGCGCCACACACTACATTCACGCCACACCCCTCTCACATCCTCCACTTCCAGATGCATGCTGGGGTGCCACGGGGTGCCATCCAATCTCATCATGGCCTGGCCTCACAGCCAACGCTCTGCGTCTGGGAGCCAAGCCATATGTCAAGGTCAAAGCTGGGTAAGGGAAGAGTGTAGAGCACCTCGTCTGAGAAATAGCACAAGATTTCAACACTGATTACTAGGAAAAGACAAACAAGAACGTGTTGTGCTGTCAGTCTTGTGAAACCTGACCGAACATTTAAAGGAACACCACAGCATTTTTCAACTTAATCTGTCGCATCTGTGTTGTCCCATCCATTACAATAATTTTGACCCATCTTCACATATTAGGAGATATAACCTGAAGCAATTTCCTCCGGGATCAATTAAGCTTTCTGATTCTGATTCTGAATTTCACTTGAAGGTATTGGGTAATTGCTGAATTTCATACTCAGTTATACTCAGTTATCAGCTGTTTTTCTTATTATTCTTATCAGCAAATTTGAAAAAAGCATTTCTGGTTATATTTACTTTACTTAATGTTTTCTTGTATCCCTATGCCTCTCTCTGGCAAACCAGTCCCATCTCAGAAAGAATGACTTAGAAAGAATGAATTTTTAAAATAAGTATTGTAATTATTAATTTTGAATTGAAGAATTAATGAGTGTTCTATAAAATTACATTAGGACAAAAGAATTGGGGGACATCAGTTCTTCAGGGTTTGGGCTAGGCCGCTTACTTCCAGTGATGGGCAATTTTAATGCTTCAGCAGACCAAGACATTTTAGACAGTGTGGGGGAAATTTACTAGTTAATCAGTTTGCAGTGTCGTTTCACATGTATAGTGTCTTGTACATTTATATTCATATAGTCTATCACATCTATCTTTGCATCTTGTATTTTTGTCTATGTATCTTGATAAAGAATGTTTCTGGCTTGTGGCAGGGTCATGACCTATACGAGGAGGGGTAGTGTGAATAGAATGGCATCAACTAAGAAAGATGTGAAGCCACAAAATTATGAGCAACTTTGAGAAGCATGCTTCCAACGTTGTTGACACAGTTTGGGGAAGAACCTTTTGTATAGTAGCATGCCTGTGCCCCAGTACACAAAGCAAGCTCCAAAAAGACAAGGCTGGATGAGTTAGGTGTGAAAGAACTCACACAGAGCCCTGACCTCAACCCCAACCAACACCTAGAACTGGAACAGAGATTTTGAGCCTGACCTTCTCACCCAACATCAGTGCCTGACCTCGCTCTACAGAATGAATGGGCACAAATTCACACAGAAACACTTCCAAATCTTGTGAAAAGACTTCCAAGAAATGTGCAATGACATTAAAGTCCCTGATGGTGAATGGCTTCATAATTTCATGCAGTTCACACTGTGTGCTGTTATGTGCACACATATGACAGAATGGTCACTTTCACTTCCCAATTTCCCAATTCGTTTGTCCATTTAATAGATATAATGGTACTTACAAAACACTCCAATGTGCCTTAGAGGCCGTGTCATCATTTAGGCCTGCAAGTCTATCATACACAGCAATATAAAAACAGAATTACAGCCCAGTACCAGCATCTCACAATATGATGCAACATTAGACGCCGGGGAATTTTGGAGCAAAACAACTGGGAACAGCTGGAGTCCACAGCATTTGGAGAAGTTGATTTTGATTTTCCTGTGGGGCCGCCACACCCTCACATGGGAGCAGGAGTCTGAGAAAGACACATCTGGAAGGCCCAGACTGTGTTTGGATTACCACAACTGGATGAGTGCGCTCCCATCCGGGCTGCATATCATCTCCCAGTCCTTTCTGTTCGCAGGGAAGTTTGCTTTGGCTCATCCCGAAGGAGCAGACACAGTGGCTTAGAGCATGCTGCGGATGGCAGGGCATGATCTCCAGTGAATCTCGGGAAGTGACTTAGTTTCTTGTGATCAGGCCCAGTCTACACGCAGGGATTTGGTCACAGTTCTCTTTGATCAGTCTCTGTGACTAAATGTAATGCTCTCTAGTTCAAAAGATAAATGAGCAAAAATGCACTAAACTCTTTTTAATGTCTTCAGTCCTCAGAGCATTTTCCATTTTTGAAGATCATTTCAAAGCTACAGCAAATCTTTATATTTAAGAAATACAGACAGTAAAAAAAGTCAGTAACTTAAGTATTGATATTTAACAGACATTGTGTTGTTACTATTCCAAATGTACATACGCTGCTGTATCTTCTTATTCAAGGAAAATTGAAGCTGCATCAAGGATTGATTTGTCCTAACATGAGTATGATTCATTTGACAGATAGATTGATAGATGAATGGATGGATGGATAGCTGGGTGGATGGATAGATAGAACATCCTAGTTTTGAGCCTTAGTGACATATCTAGAACTTCCAGAAACATAAAGAGATATTGCCTCATAAAACAGGTCCCACCCACCGGAGATCAGAATGTAATTAGGTCTTACTGAATTTGATGAACCTATGTTTCTAACCAAACCTCAGTAGTAAAACAGGAGAATCACTGCACTTCTTGACAAGTATAAATATAAATATGTTTGTATTAAACAAAATGAAGAACAAATGAAACATATGTTCCTGTACATCATTGTTCTACGCCTGGAAAACTTTCTCTGAATGTTAACAACAACAAATAGTTCAGTTTCTTAGTTCATTTTGCGATATCCGCTGAGAAATCTATGCAAGAGTAAAATTCATGATCTTTATTTCCATTATATTGAGATGATGTGGTGTGTAGATTATGATTAGAGTTTTATAGGTTACTGGAACTGGAATGAAACTGTCTGTATTCAGACCAAAGAGACCATAAAGGGTTACCAACTTTTATATTAATCTAGCACAAGATGTTAAAATGAAAAACAGTATTAATTTGATTTTCTTTATTTATTTAATTGATTGCCAAGCCCAGTGAATCAAACAGCTCTTGTTGGAGTGTCTGCAGCAGCTGGATCCTGCATGGGCATTTTAACCTTTGACCACGGATTTGGGCAGTGAATATTGGTTGCATAGAATTCAAACACTGGCAAAACTAGAGAAGAAGATGTTGGTTTTACTGGACAGTTGATGTGAGCCGGACTGAACAGTGGATGTTCGCTACTGTGTGGGAGCAGGTTGTGAGAGGATATGCAGACTGCCCGATTCTATCACCATCTGGATCAACAAGGCCAGTGTTGTCAGGCCACAGTAAATACTTCCCTGGGGGAAAGCAGAGCAAAACAACCTTAAATCGCAGCCCTCTGTTATTACGACCATGTTTTCCCAGCTAATGTACTACAGCACTGTGCCTCAGGTTAACATCCAGGAAATATGAATCTGTCAAAATGCCAGGAATGTTTGACATACAGCTTCTTAATTGGGTTCAAACAGCCTGAAAGTAGAGGCTTTAATACTGAAAACCTAGGGTGCTTGCATGTGCATAAAATGATGAAGCTTAACATTGGGATAGAATGTAATTGAAATGCATATCTTCCAAACAAATCTTTACAAAATCAGCCAAATAAACCTCAGGGCTGGAGGAATTTTATGAAAAGACATTTCACTTACATGAAGTGTTTTAAGAGCAATACTTGTTCTAAAGCATGAAACAGACTTGTCTTTTGTTGGAATTCATAGCAATATGTGTAGCAAGAAACACAGCTTTCAAGACGCTCCCCCATCATCTGCCAAAAGCCTTAAAAGACACATCTGCAAGGCCCTCCTTAGACATCCCCACCACCGCAGTTCCTCAAGTCTCTCCCACTGATGGATGGTTTGTCGAGGAGGGAGCTAGAGGAGGGAAAAAAAACAGGCACTTGCAATTCATCAGGGCCGGAATAATGAGTGGAGAGCTACATTGATTTAGCCCGGGGCTTACAGCTTGAACATCTGGCCCAGTTGGCAGGCAGCGCTGGGGCCGGCACTATTGGAAAGCTTTCTTTGGAGCGTCCAGATGCAGAGAGAGGAGGGCTGGTACAAATGCCACAGATGGAAACGCTGGAACAGATGATGCAGTGGGCAGCGCCTGCCGCCGTTGGCACAGGTAGCTTGTCTCCAACAGCTGGCATAGGTTAGGCATTCTTGGGAATTGGTGCCTCAAATGTTCGCACTGGCAGAGGTTGCGCCTGTGGTACATACACACGCCGTCAGCACAGGCCTCATCAATCAGGAGAACTACGGGAAAGAATGGAAAAATTAAGACAGAGTTTTGTTTGTCCCCTGTGGAGTTTCTAATTTGGGTGTTTCTAATTATTATGTGACTATTCAGATCTCTTAGTGTTGCTGTTTAATGAAGAAAACACAACACAATATCACTATAAAGCCCCTTATTAAAGGAACACCACAGCATTGTTCAACCTATTCTGTCGCATCTGTGTTGTACCATCCATTACAATAATTTTGACCTATCTTCCCATATTAGGAAATATCACCTGAAGCAATTTCATCCGGGATCAATTAATCTTTCTGATTTTTCAGGTATTTTGTTCAAACAGTACCTAGAAAAAATGGCTATGAGCAACATCTTAGAAAATCCTTTTTAATAAAATTCTTCAGTATGTGGTTAGGAATGAACAATAGTATGTGGTTAGGAATGAAGCTGTTTTGAGGACTCCTAATATATAAAGAAAACATGCACCACTGTGTAATTGGTGTAAATGTTGTAATTACTTAAAAATAAATAGATTCTTTTGGATACACACCAGGAAACAAGCTTTTCAGTGATATATACACTACATGGACAAAAACATTTGGACTATTACACCAACAGGGACTTTGATGACACTGAATTCAAATACATAGACTTTATTATGGAGTTGGTCCCCTTTGCAGCTATAACAGCTTTCAGTCTTTTTTTGATTTTTGATGTTTTTGTAGGAATTTGTGCCCGTTTATTTTGTGAGTGAGGTCAGGCACTGGTGTTGGATGAGAAGGCCTGGCTTACAATCTCTGTTCCAGTCCATCCCAAAAGTATTCGATAGGGTTGATTTCAGGGTTCTGTTTGGGCTAGTCAAGTTCTTCCACACCAAATTCCTCAAGCCATGTCTTTTTGGAGCTTGTTTTGTGCACTGGGCCACAGTCATGCAGGAATAGAAAAGGTTCTTCCCCCAAAGCATGGCGTTATCCAAAATGTCTTGGTATACTGAAGCATTAAGATTGCCCTTCACTGAAAATCAGGGGCCTAGCCCAAACCCTTAATTTAGAGATGTGTCCCAATACTTCAGTCTTTAATATAGTGTAAGACAACATGATTGTGCCCAGAAGACACATTCTTTGGAGCATTGTAGATCTAAAAATCTAAAAAGGACCAAAACCAGGATTTCTTCCAGTAGTGTCTTGCCTTAAAACAAAATAGTTCTCTGCAGTGATGCCATAGAACAACCTGTTTTGGTTCTCATTGGCTCCCTTCAGTCAATGGCCTTTAAAGAACTGTATTTGTAAAAGAGATGCATGAGAGTGAAGAATCTTTTAAAGTTTAAATTACCTTCACATAAGGTCCAAAACAATATACAAGACCAGAACCAAAGAATATTGCTAGGAATCCATGTGTCTAACCTTATCTTCCTATTTTAGCCAAACCTTGAAATAGGCCTGTGCTGTGTGCACATTATTTAACATATCCATTAATTGGGATTGCACAAATGTTGTGTGTGTTGCATAAATGGCAGATATGGCAAAATGTTCCATTGCAATGTGATATTTCACTTCATACAGTCCACAAAATGTTTTATTTTTCTGGCCTGAAATTTGCAGCTAGATGATATCTTTGGGAATAGAAGAAAACAAAACAAAATAGCAGATTGTGTGTGGGAGAAGGCTTGGCCAGATGTATAGAGTCTGGACGCCTCTGACTGGCACGAAGCTGGCCACTGCTCACTGATGGACATCTGGAAGGCAAATTGGGTAATGGTGCCTCCAAGCCAAAAGGTAGTCAGCCATCTCTTCCTCCAGCAATGCGAGGGCTGCTGCCGCATCTGTGCTCCACCTAGCCCATGAAAACATCCCGCCGCAGGCCATAGAGGAGCCGGGGGGAACAAGCAGGGTGGAGCGCAAGATCTCCAGCCATGTCTCTGGGACAGAATGAGATTTAAGATCAGCGAATGTGGTGGGGTGATAACAGGAACGCAAGCTGCTAATGTTCTGATGATTGAGACATAGCCAGTGAGTGGACAGTAGCCTGCTGTCTCATCCGTCTGACTCATTGATGAACAACAGTGAGATGATCTCCTGATGGTCTAATTTTCTCCTCAGAGCCGCGATGTTTCATTTCTTTTTGGGTGATGAATTGCGCTGGATGTTTGGGTTTTAACGAGCAATTTAATGAGCGCTTTGAAAAGTAGCTGTGCTGATGGCACTGGACCATGCATACACAAACGTCTTCATTCACTCTTCAGAAAGGGATGCTTCAGATGGAATAAATGAAGAAAGAGTGAATCATTTTTCATGTGACTGCAAAACACAAATAAGCGACAACTGTTTTGATTTGGTTGGCACCATAACACAACAAACAACAAACTGCTCGTTTTGCACTGTTACATAAGAACAGTGAGCTTGGCAGCAACATTGCCACCACCGGCATGGAGCAGGGTCCACAGTGGTTGGAATTTTTCTACAAGCGCCCCAGTTGTAACAATGGGACGTGATTGACAGATGTGTAAGGAATTGTGAATCCAAAACAAAGCTGCTGTTTTCCCTTTTATGAGCGTGATCCTCACCATCTGTAGATAAACAAGTTAAACACACAGCGCCTTCCTCTGATGCGCACACCCTGGAGAACAGCCCCCTCCCTCTCCCAGCCAGATGCCTTACCTCTGGAGGCATGAAACAGCACGACAGGCCTGAACAGATGTTCCACTGCCCATCAAGAGGGTGAAAGTGAGACGGACAATCCATGAATTATTTACAGGAGGCACTATTGTTCTTAGCTGCTGTTCCCCATGTTATAGAGAACATGGTCAGAGGAGACATGTAGCATATGGTCAATGTTGGGACGAAATCTTGTATCTTTTAAACTCTATCTTTACCAGAGAACGACCAAGCCTTGGTGGAGTCATTTCAGACAGTTTATTTTTGTCATTTTTTTGTCAAATTGGTAATGCACAAAAGCGACAAATTACAGATGTTTTGACCTGACAATGACCTTTACTTTTCCAAAGGCATGTTACTATGTGTGTGTGATCAGTGAACAACATTTTTAAATAATGATTTTTAAGTAAAAAAATCCAAATTATTTGGCTTATTCACTTTAATCAGAAGCAAAATGAATCACTTTTCTGCTGCGTGAGATAAATAGGTTAATACATCTTGGGCAGAGTCTCCTCCAGTCCTGAAAAAAAATTAACATGGCAGGCCAGAACACGGGCTGGTTTATGAGTGCTATTTCCTCTTTTTGGTGTGTCACCATCCATCATCGGGGAATCAAGGCTGGCAGGAATATCTTATTCAAACAAGTCATCAAATCACCAAGTCCCATAACACTCAGTAAAAAGGCTTTTGTGAACTTCTACTATTTCTTCACACTGACAAATATGTTCTGTAAAATCATCTGATAGAATGCAAACGTTGAAAATGATTAATTGGTGGACTATCATGGAATACTATGTTCTCATTTCTGAATGAGAACAGTCTATCAGAACAAACGTGATTTACATATAAAAAGTAACAAAAACTACAAGCAGAAAGAGAAGTTGGGAAATGGTCATGTAAAAATATATTCCGGCTGTTTCCACTGGTGCATAAAACCACATAGACGTTATAAGTGGAAATATGAGAGCTAATTTCTAAGCTCTACTCTGTGAAATAGTATTTACATACACACACACACACACACACACACACACACACACACAGTCATGTTCTTCCAGCTGTGGTATTCACCGTAAAGTGTTACCCTTAATTCATCAGCATGTTTTCAGCGGTTAAAAGCGAATTCCTCCATATGGCTGGGTGCTTAATTAAATGCTAATTGTTATGAGCTATAATAATTGTGGGAGTGCGGCGTGCAGCAGGCTCAGAGCTGCTGCTGGGTCCCCAGAGAGGACCAGAGAGGCTGGGCTCCAGATAAACAGTCCCTCGCTCTCCTCCAGAGAGTGTGTGATCGGCCGGCTGATGAGAATTCTTTCCCACCCTCCCACCCCCCTCCCCTTGGGTGCGTGGCTCTTTCTGTCGCTACCTGACAGCATTGGGTGTGGAGGTGTGTGTGGAGTTAAGCCTGATGCTGTTTTCTCATTGCCACGGCTCATAGCATTGTTTTACTTTTTGTGCTTCTTCTCTAATTAACCAGCTAATTGCTTTTATGTTAATATTTTAACTGTCTGCTGTTAATTGTATTTACTGTACATTCACTAATGTGCTTGGGGAAGTTATTCTATATAGGACTGATGGAGGAGTCACAGTTGTGATAAAGCGTGTTTAATTTTTCCTCTTATTGCCACCAATCATGCCATGACAATAATCAAACCTATTTTCACATCTTGATTAGATTTATGTGACTGTGCATCTATTAACACGTTCTTTTATTGTAGCAATATGCCTAACAGCATAATCTCAACATCACGCTTGAACTATTGCTTCACAGTTAAGTCATCAGCCTTAAATTAACACTCATGATGTACACTGGTAGTCGGCACATTTTCACAGCATACACTGGAGACTGGGTTAACACAGCTGGTGCTAATTTAACTGTACAGTTGTTGTTCGGTGTCTATGCTGAGATAAAAACAGTGATACTACTGTAAATAATAATGCAAGTCATATGCATATTTAAAATGTTCACCTTTAAATGGCTCATATTTTACATTTACCATGGATGTTATTTCCAGTTACGATTTTTTCATAGCTTTGTATACCCAAAACAGATTAATTTGACCTTAATCCCTTAGAATTATACATGTTATTTGGGTTACTGTCTCAAGCAGTGCAGGTTGAAACTGTTATATTTCAACATAAAAGGTATTGCTATTGGCTCAACTGGAGTCCAAAGGTCTGAGCCCATTTTCTTTTCATTTTAAAACAATCTTTTATCAACTATGTCATCAGCATAACAATTTAATTTAAATGTAGATTTTTTTTTTAAAAATCTTTCATGAGTTTGATTTTATTATTTATATCTTATACATCCCCCTTCTGCTTTAGTGACAGTGTGCACATAAGCTGGCTTCGACTCTGATGAATAGACCCGAGAGTCTTTCTGAATGTGTGCTTCAATGACAGAGATCAGAACAAAATCCAACCTTTTCATACAAAGTCCTTAACGTGGTCAGTGTCATCCATTTGCATAAATATGAACACAGACATAGAAATACTGCAATATCTTGAACATTTTCTTCTTCATTTTACTCATCATTTATTGTTTCCAAATTCTCAAACTTGCTGTCATTTATTTCCCAAATTCTCAATGTGGCCTCAAACACTGCTGAATGCTTCTCTGTTTGAGACAACATTAAAAAATCATTAATGATTCATTATTTAGTTAATTATGAAATCACCATGTTTGTTGCCTAGTTTCCATACATGGAGTGTATAAAGTGAGTTGTGCAGTTTGAAATTTCTCTATTTTACTTCCAAATAGTGGAAATCCAGAAAATTCAAAGTAGGAAATTTGATTTTTCATACAGTAATTTACTTCCCAAATATTGAGCATTAGGCCAAGCTGTAGAGCTGTTAAGAGTGAGAAAACGATTTTTCAATCAGACACAAAGTAGACTACCGTACCTTATGCCAGTGTCGGGGTGTTCCAATCAATGCAGTGTGGACTGGATTTAGAGTTCCTACAGGGTTTGTTTATGGTCTTCAAAGAAGGTCCCTGTCTGGATGCTGCCAGAGACACAGTGGACCCTGGGGTGTGAAGTGCAGCGCCTTCCTTTATTACTTCCTGAAGTAAAATGTCAGCGTCATGTTCGGGGTGAAGCTTCTTGAAGTGGCTATAGTAATAACATATTATTTCAGTCTGCATACCAGTTCATTCAGGACTGTTTTTATCACTGTTTATGGTATTTTGGCTGGGCTGGTCTTGCTGCCCATGGTCTTCATGCTTCTCAGTGTCTGCTATGCAGCTGTGCTACTAGATATCCAGACATCCTCTCTCTATTTCTCTCCCTCTCTCTCTGCTCTGAAGCAAGATTAATCCCATCAAAAAGGCCAGTGTATCAACATCTGCCTAATCCTGTCTAATAGCAGACACTGGCATGAAATTCTTACCTCCAAGCAACGTGTATTAGCATAATTAGAAGGAGAATTGGGGGCCAATGCTGAAGCATGCTGGGCCCTT
>JBBPDB010000146.1:10450609-10509867 GCA_037974465.1 Brachypetersius altus
TTTTTTTTATTATTATTTATTTATTTATTTTTTTTAAAGAAAGATTAATCTCTTTAATGCATATTACCTTCTTTCTCGGAGAACAAACATACAATCTAGTTATGCTGCTCGCTGTAAAGGGTCTTGTCCACGCTCTCCAGTGCTCCTGGACTAATTTTACCCCGTCCAGTCAGGTTCTGAGTGTGGGTGTGAAGTTGGACGCTGCACCTGCTCCATTCTGACTACAGTACCCAGGTATCCGCGCGCGGGGTCCCCTCTCCGTGCTCTGCGCCAGTCTGCTGTAGGAACCAGTCCGCTCGGCCCTTTCTGGGTTGGTGTTTTTTTTCTGCTTTCTCACTGTTGCCTGGTGTCAACCTACGCCGAGCGGACCCATCATCCCTCCCTCTCTTCCCCTCAGCGGCTGCTTCCAATTTGCCTCCGCCGCCCTCTGCGCCTCTTCCATTGGCTTCGGCGCTGCCACTCAGCCGCTTCCTCCTCGCTGGAGAGTTGAGTAGCAACAGCTCGGAAACATCTGGCTGCCGCCGCGGCTCCTCTCGCTCTCCCTCCCCGCCGCTGCGTCTCTCTGCCACGGCGGGCTGGGCATGGACAGCCGTTGAAAGTCACTCCACTTTTGTTTTTGTTTTTGCTCATTTTGTTTTGTTTGGTTTCTCTCTCTCCCCCCACCACCAACAACCTTCTCCTCCTCCCGAGAAGATTCGACCAAAGGAAGCAGGGAGAGGAGGAACTGGAGCTCGTTGTCTGTAAGTGGGCTTTAACGCGAGGTGCTCTTTAAGGAGATGTTTGGGGGGGCTGGAGCTCTGGAGGAAAAAAAGTAGCGAGCCGCGTTACTGTTGTTGTTTGGGCTTTTTTTGTTTCCTTTTTTGTAGCGGCTGCCGCGTTCAACGTTTCAACGGTCAGACTGAGCGACTGACCGCTGAAACGTTGAAACGGGGCCTGCTTACAGAAACGAAACCCTGCAGGTAAGATCGGAGACTTTTTTGTTAGCCCACTAGCTAGCTTTTTCTCTCACTATGCAGGGTCAGCAGGGGAAACCACACACACAGAGTCACAGCAACACACTCGACAGGGTTGAGTTGTGTTGTGTTGGTCCACAGCACCAGGCTGAAGGCTGTGTAGGAGTGAAGAACAAGCCGTCGTGTGTTTTTATTTCGCCTACAAGTATATAAACGACACCCAGGCTGCTCCAAGCAGATACTTCGAGATGTTCGGTGCTTAAAAATCACTTTGTTGTTGTGTTTTTCAAGTTCAGAGCAGTAGAAGAAGCTCACTTTGGCAGTAAGTGTGGTTGTGGAGCCAAGTTTTACTCGAGCGGGCTGCTGGAGTGCAGAGGGAATGAAGGCAGTGTGCAGCTGTGGGGTGCAGGTTTGTGTGTGGCTTTGCTGACTTCGGAAGGGTTTTTTTTAATGTCTATTTTAAAAGAATTGATCATATCCATTATTAACTTATAATGAACCCCTTTCTCAAGTTGAAATCCTATTATCTACCACAGTCCTCTGTTTTGCGTATTTCTACTTGATATTTATACATTTCCGCAGGGCTTAACAGATGTTATAACTAGTCACTGGGTTTACTATTTCTAACTGTCTGCGACCAGACTAGATTATTACCAGAGATGGTCTATTTTGGCCAAAAGTGAAATGCGGGGTAGCTAAAAGGTGTTTCAGAAGCTGCAGAGTGAAAAAGCAATGGTTGGGATACAGTTAAAGAATTTCGAGTTAAGCCATTCTCGTGCATGGTGTAGTGGAAAAAGACGGAGACCCTCTTACTTGTGCTGTTTGAGGAACATGAAAGTAGACAAAGGTGAAGTAGTTAAAACAGTTAAGTCTTGAGTAGTACCATTAAATAAGAATGCTTTCTTAAAATCTTACTCATGTGGTCCATAGGACTGTTCCCATTGTCCTTTTTTTTTTACTCCCCCCCCCTCTGTCAGGGGTCCAAAGGGTTAGGAAAATGAATGACAGTAATGGTGCGGCCAGTGAACCATAAAGAAGTTGAAAACAATATCAGCTGCGTGGATCTGTCAGTTGCAAATGCGCTGTGCTGGCCTTTGTTTATGGTTACTGGAAGGAGAGCAGCAAGAGGGAAAGAGAGGGAAAGAAAAAAAAACTTGAGGGTATTTAAATTCTCTGTGCAGGAAACTAGGTTAGAAAAAAAGTGTCGGCTTTCACACAGACCTATTTTCTAAAGTTCTCCTTTGCTGGGAGATTACAAGTAAAGGGTGGGGGGGGAGTTGGCCAGGTTTCCACAGAATCACCTCTCAACAGTTCCTTACTAAACCCCCCTCCTCCTTTTTTTAAGGGAGAGAAAGAGAAACAAAGTTGTATAAAGGAGAGGCTGGTGGCAAGAGTGTAGAGGAGTAGCATATGGCACTAAAAGGAGCACAGCTGGAGGTAGCATTTCCATCTGAACATGATGTCAGAGCAGCTGACAGGCTGCCATCCCCCAGTCTTTTCTTCTACCGCACAGACTGGGAGTTAGTGTGTGTGCGGATCTGTGTGCAGGAGGAGGCATCGCATTCCCCTCCAACATCTCCTCCACTTTGCATCTGTCCTTCGCAGTTTTTTTCCTTCGCTCTCTCTCTCTCTTTCACTCTCTCACTCTTTTTCTCTCTTTCTCTCTTACCCTTCCTACTACCCCTTCATTGATTCTGCAAAGGGAACTACAGCAGCAGACTCTACCACAACAGTGGACTAAATCAAGTTGATGCGTACCGCAGGTACTGTACTGGGGGTTCTGGCAACAACTGGGTATTTTGAATTAGGAGCATTTTTAGTTGCGTGAATGGAAAGTCTGGGGTTTTGTGCTGGGGTAGTTTAACCAGGTTGGCACACGAGTGACACTTCTTTCTTGTTGTGAGGACGAGGTCACCAGGCAAGCTTTTCAGTAAACTGTTTGTTTGTTGTTTTTGGTTTTTCTTGCATTGCTGTGAATGGCGAACAGTACCCAAACTGTAATAGTGGTGACATTGTTTGTGCTCTGTTTGTGTGAAGTTTAGTGGTAAAAAAACTTCATTAATGTGTGTTTTTAACATGGAAAATAATTTATGTTTGCTTAAATTCTTAAGTCCTGATGTGTTTCTTTTACTGTTTAAAAAAATAAGAGTCTGGCAGATTTTTTTGAAGAGTCTGGCAGGGATTTTTTTTTGTTCAATCCCTCACAATAAAAATTGTAATCTCATAAAATGACCGAGAAATATGCTAGTATTCTGTTTTAAATTGGATTAGAAAAGTTTAAAAATCAGTCATGTGAATTAGTGAAATGACTAAATTGTCCCTCAGTGGGTTTAGCGCTTGTGCGTCTTTTTTTCTGTTGGTAGTGACTAATTTAGAACTTGCAGATTTGAGCTGCCTGAATTGGCTAGACAGCTGTAATCGCACTCCTCCTAGTCTTAATCTCTTTATCTGGGCAGCAGCTGCCATATGGCCTCAGTCAGCTGGATCAGATGTTCATAAGCCTCCTTCTCTGTCCCTCTCTGTCCTCCGAGCCTCCTAATTTGATCGCTGCTACCTTGCGAGCTGTACTGCAATCTTTATTTTTAGCCATCTTAAGGATTAGGATTGATGTAGACTACAGGGCACTTTAAGTGATTGTATTGTAAATCTGCTGTGGGCTGCCTCTTTGGGGAGGATGTTCCATTTCTCGAAAGATTTGGGGAGGGGAGCGAAGAGGAGGAGGGGTTGGTTAGGGGTTGGCTGTCCCACGTCTGCCCCCTCCCCGTAAGCCCCTCATTAACGAAGGTCTGAGCACTGTTTAAGGGGGGGTTTGGCTTGGTATCCCAATCAGATTTAAATGAAGATTCAAATGAGTTCATTTAAGTGCGCTGGTTGAACATGGTGCCCATGCATTTTTTGAGGCGGGAGCTGTCTCCGCGGGTAACAGGTGTGATTTTAACATTTTTCTTTATATTTCTCTTTGACTTTATTATTATTTTTAAATTACTTGTGGCATCAACACTTTGATCAGTTCAGGCATTTTTTTCTTCTTTTTTTTAACTGTTCATCTGTGCTCGTCTCTGACTTGGTGACTGGACGTCTACTGCTATTATGAAAGTTGCGCTGATGTTACACTGCCTTCCTCATCGTAACCTTAAAGATCATGGTACTTAGGATTCTTAAGAACGCTGCTACAGTGTGACTGTGCTGTTGAGCTGTTTGTGTACCTGTAAGCCTGTTACCTAAACGCACCGTCCTGGCCAAAGTGGGTTATTAAAAATAACTGCTCCAAGAGCACAAAGAGGAAAGGCGGTGAAATGACTTGCGCACACGCATCTGTGGCATCGGGATTTCAGCTTTTAACAGCGCACTATCAGACCTAGCACATCCGCACAGATGTCATAAGTAATTTTAACTGATTGTATATTTTCATTTTGTTTTATGGTTATTTTACACATCATTTAAAGTTGTAAAATGAAAAACTTAGCTACTCAAACTAAATATTAAGAGCACACCAGCTGAATACACTTAGCAGTCAGAGGATTGCAGAAAAAAATTGGGATAGCAGATATTGTGACTTTATTTGTTTGAACTTGAATCTTTGTAATCCTTTTATGTCGGCTCTGTGGTGAACATTTTTCTAGTGTTCCCACAGGGATGGAGAGAGGGAGGGGAGGGAGAGAGAATTAGTGCGAGAGCCAGTGAGTGTGTGTGTGTGTGTGTGTGTGTGTGTGTGTGTGTGTCTGTGTGCACTGGGGGAGAGAGAGAGAGAGTGAGACTAAGCGGGTGGGAAAAGAGAGAAGTTCTATACAGGGCTGCAAACAAAACAATTGTTGTTCTGCTGGGCCTCTCTAACATCTGCGGTCTGTTGCAGGTTATGAAGACAGCATGGAGTTTCCAGACCACAGCAGACATTTGCTACAGTGTCTGAGCGAGCAGAGGCATCAGGGATTCCTTTGTGACTCCACTGTTCTGGTTGGCGATGCCCAGTTCCGAGCTCATCGCGCAGTGCTGGCTTCATGCAGCATGTACTTCCATCTCTTTTACAAGGACCAGCTGGACAAAAGGGACATTGTTCATCTGAACAGTGACATTGTCACAGCCCCAGCCTTCGCTCTCCTGCTCGAATTCATGTACGAAGGGAAGCTCCAGTTCAAATCGCTGCCCGTGGAGGACGTGCTGGCCGCTGCCAGCTACCTTCACATGTATGACATTGTCAAAGTTTGCAAGAAGAAGCTGAAGCAGAAGGCCACAGCTGAGGCTGACAGCACCAAGCGAGAGGAGGATGCATCCAGCTGTTCAGACAAGGTGGAGAGCTTCTCTGAGGGTGGCAGCACAGGCCGACCAGGCACCGCCGACCTGCTGCACAGTGACGATGAGGAGCTAGAGGGCAAGCGGGACTGCCTACAGGAGCCAGGCAGCATGTGGATGCGCTTGGCCTCCGAGCGAACCGCCTCTCCGGCCACTAGCCCCAGAGAAGCAGAGCCACGCGGGCCTGACACTGGCAAGTCCCCTGCAGTCAGCCCCAGCAGCTCCACGGGTTCATTGTCCCACCGTTCTGTGCCCTCCCGCAGGGTGTCAGCAGACACAGATTGCGTGCTGGACCTGTCGGTGAAGTCGGGCCTGAATGGGCCACCTGGGGAGGCCGTGGCCGGCGGGAACCCTTACTTCTGTGGCCCGGTGACCCCAGACAGCTTGCAGAGTGCCCTAGTACAGGTGAAGGTGGAGAAGGACGCAGGATCGGATGACGACGAGCTGGCAAGTGGCGACTACGAAATGGAGCACAGCGGCCTGAAGGAGCCAGCCAGCACCAATGGCACCCACAGCATCCACACTGTCCAGCAGCGGAGGCTGGGCCTAGAGGCACACCTCTCAGCCCTGCGCGAAGCCTCACTGGCTAGTGAGCTGGAGCGGGACAGCAAAGCAGTGGAGGACGAGAGTGAGGCACTGGGTGGTGAGAACGATCGCGGACAAGAGGCGACGGGTGTGGAGAGCTCACTGCTGCCCTATGTGTCCAGCATGTTAGGTGCACCACACGCGCAGATCTTCATGTGCCCCTTATGCAACAAGGTCTTCCCTAGCCCGCACATTCTGCAGATCCACCTCAGCACGCACTTCCGTGAGCAGGAGGGCGTGCGTGCCAAGCCGGCGGGCGATGTGAATGTGCCCACCTGCTCCATCTGTGGCAAGACCTTCTCCTGCATGTACACGCTGAAGCGGCATGAGCGGACCCACTCGGGCGAGAAGCCCTACACATGCACCACGTGTGGCAAGAGCTTCCAGTACTCGCACAACCTGAGCCGGCACGCCGTGGTGCACACGCGTGAGAAGCCACACGCCTGCAAGTGGTGCGAGCGGCGCTTCACACAGTCAGGGGACCTGTATCGGCACATCCGAAAGTTCCACTGCGAACTGGTCAACTCTCTGTCCGTCAAGAGTGAGGCACTCAACCTGCCTACAGTCAGAGACTGGGCACTGGAGGATAGTTCTCAAGAACTTTGGAAATGAAAGCTAAAATGACAACCCTTTCAAACTGCTTTTTAAGTTAAGAAAGAGAGAGAGAGAAAGAGAGCAACATTGTGGGGCAGAGAGGTAAGGAAAGAGGTTGGCAGGGAGAAGGTGGAAAAAGTCTACATCAGTCATGTTTTCTTCTATGTACATTGCTTATCTTGTTAAATTGCACTTTACTAGCACATGAAAAAATGTTACTACTGATTTTTATTTTCTGTTTTTTTTTTGTTGTGTTTTTTTTCTGTTTTTATAAAACATTGGTGCTGGCTAAGGCTATCACTTCTGATATAAAATGTGTGAATTTGGATTTGACAGTGTATATACATACACTTCTGTACACTCCTGGATTTTTTTGAACATCCATGCCATGACAAAAAAAACATGAAGATTTCAGGTAATACACTGAGGAAGTTCAAAACTGATAAGCATACACTAAACGGGTACTATGATCCTATATTTACCTGTACACATAAGGCTCATTTATGAGCATGTGTATATATCGTGCACTACTATACCTTTTATTTTGAAAATATCATACCTGGTGTGTGAGTGTGGCGGCACGCTGACACAGTGTGTTAACAAGTCAGTCCTTTAAATCCTGCGAGAATGTTTGCTCGAAAAAGCTCCAACCTTATGTTATTTAGGCTCTTGTACATTTTTTTAAACTTGTGATAGGAAACTTGACTGATAGAAGACGAAAAGGCACTCATGCAATGTACAGCCTCCTTTTTCATATCAATTGACACATTTTTATATCATTTGATGATTGAACGGATGATTCTTTCATCTTTAATTTAGTTGCAGACCCTCAACACTTGTTTTCTACTGAGATTGGGTTTACGTTTGCTGCGTTTCTAGAGATTTCTGTAGTGTATTTTCTTTTGTTTGTTTTCAAAATGGGATCTGTTGTTGCATGACGTCCAACATGTATATTTAAGAAGATGTGAATTGCTGTATTACTGTACACTGTAATTGACCGATTCATTACAGTCAGGGCACCTGTCTGTTTAAAAAAAATATATACTTTAATATTACAGCTGTAGAAATTGCATGAATTTTATTTAACTTACTCTTATTTTTGTTGTTGTTTTGCATTGGAGAGTGTATTTTTAATTAACTCATTTGATTCCTCAGTCATTTTTTTTTTGTTTGGCTTTTTTTGTTTAGTTTTTGTTTAGTTTTTTTCTTCCCCTCCTCTTTCTAGAGGGTCTGTGGTGACTCCTGTTAAGACGTTCTGCTGGGCTGTGAAGGTGGTGTAAATGCACTGATGTTAGGTTGCAGTATGTCTGTGCCCGAGGGTTCTTGCTCCAGGCTTGTAGTAGAACGCAGGAGTTTGATTGTGGGGCTGGGTGTCAGCAGAGGCTCAACATCTTTCCAAGGCTAGTGTGTTTCTTGCTTAGCACCTCCTCACACGCTGCTGTTCTCCACTGCTGGTCTCCAACTGCTGTCTGAGTATCCTGTTTACTGGCATCTAGCATTTGAAAAGTGTCAGCGTTTTTTTTGTTTGTAATTTATTTATTTATCTGCTCGATTGGCACTTGCTTCAAATTCTGTGGCCATGAAGATTCAGTTTGCTGTGATAATGTGTCTGCTCCCGTAAAGATGGGCTCCTCAGATCTACTGTGTATGGCGAAAGCTGAAGAATCCGTAAACGGAATAAAGCTCCAATCGGTGTGTGAGTGTGTGCGCATATGGGCTCCCGTGTGAATGTGTGCGATTGCGTGTGTGTGTTTTTGTACTCAAAGCATAATCCTTCCTCTTTAACAGGAGAAAATGTTTGGCATGCGCGGTTGCACCTTTACAGGCTTAACAAAATTAGATTAATGCTGAAAAGATGCCTTTATGATTTTAACTCTTTAATTAACATTATTAATTGACATTATTAGATTATTACAATATCTATAAATTCTAGAATTTAAAAATACGATGATTACAGTGCTGTAGAAAGACTTTTTTTATGTTTTGTATGTGATTTAAAAAGATATTTCTTTTTTTAATTATTGTTTTGTATAAATTAAGATCATTCAGCTTTCATACTTTATTTTTCCCTTTTTTTTGGAATGAATGTGAAAAAAGTTCACAAGAAAAAGCTCAGCTTGACATCAAGTGTCAAATCATTAAGGATAAAGCAACAAAAAAAAAAAAAAAGAAAATGAAAACCTAAATTTGGAAAAGCGCTGTTGTCATGGAGCTGTGTGTGCGGTGCAGAAGCGCTGGGCCTGCTGCAGAGTGAGGAGGCTTTGAAGGCTCCACACTGACGGTGGGTAGGAGGGAGGTGGGGAAGGGAGGGAGGGAGGGAGGGAGGGCTCGCGTGCCTCTTGGGCCCTCAGGGGCTTGAGCTTCCCCAACATAGGTTTTGGTTGGTGCAACAGTTAGTGAAAAGGGTTGAGCTGTCCAGCAGCACGCACTCCTCGTGGCGTTTTGCACGGTGGTACTTTTACCTTTTGCACTCTAAAATGTGAAAGAAAAAAAATGATCAACTGTGGGGTTTTTGGTTTTTTTTCAGAGACGTTTTGTCCTTTTTTCCTTTTTTTATTTTTCTTTTTTTTTTTCTTTTGCTGGCTTCTAATATTGTACTTGACCGCCTTAAACTACTGTTAACAGCCTATTGATGCTCAGAGGGGGAGAACTGGAACTGAGTTTACTGGATGTATTTTATTTCACTTCTGTTTAATGGAAATGAAGCTGTGAAATGGCGTATGAAGCATGTCCATAAAATAGACGAATCTTTAGTTTACTTGAAACTTGGAAACGCCCAGCTTGAAGAAGAACAACGACAAAATTGAAACCTAGTGCGAAGGAGACGGGAGAAAATAAGGCGAACGATATGTCGGGGGGGAAAAAAAGAAAAAGAGGACAATCGCTTTTTGGAAAAGAAGCAGGTTGACTTCACATGTGTTTGCTTCCCTTTTGAGATTTTTTTGGTATGTTGACATTGTTCTTTTTATGGATTTAGGCATTTAGCTTTGACAATCATAGTATGTTTCATTTTCTCAAGGGAAGTAAATTATGAGGCTGTTTAGTTTTGTACTTTTTGGTGTGCTGTTGGTGAAATTTTTAAATTGTGTGCAAACTGCAATAAATTATAAGTACCTTCATCCCTGAGATGTGCCATTTTTCTCTCTCTCAATGCTGATGAACTTTGCAACTGCCAGAGATAGTCACGATTTGTAGGCTGTCAAGGCAGTGTGTTTTTTGCCTTCAGTTGAATAATCTTATTTACTGTAGATGTTGCGTGGGTGGAAGCATGTTTTCCAGTGCGTGAGGTCTGTGGATTGGGTACTGTCCGGATGTGTGTGTGCGTGTGCGTGTGCGTGTGCATGGCCTGTGTGTATTTGTTGCTTTAATATCTGGCTGGTGCTCCAGCAAAGCCGTGGGTTGGACCTGGGAAAATGTGCAGCAGCTTGACGAAGACTAACCCCTCCCCCTACACCCTCATAGATACGCATGTACACACACACACACACACTCGTACAAATACATACATGCTCAAAGGGTGCTACAAGAGATCCTGAAGTACAGCTTTCCAGCAAAACAAAGCAGGTTTATCTTTTGTCTGGCTGCTCAGCAAACCCGGCCTTACAGATGCTCTTAAGACTGACCACTTTTTAAGTCAGCAAGCGTTGCTCAACAGGCCTTTGCCACAGATGGCCCTGTGCTGTAAGCCTCCCTGTCCCTGTCGCAGCCCCCCCCCCCCAACAACACACACACCCATACGCCCCACCACCCCCTTCCAATGAGATGAATATTATACTCCGTTTTGAGAGGCTGTGTCTTTAGTCCTCCTCATCCATGGCTGAGTTTGTTTGCACTGCCACTGTTGCATTGTGGTTACAAAGACTTGCATTATTCACTTAATTGCATTATTAAAAAATGCAGCATATAAAGACGCAAAGACGCATGCAGTTCTAAATGTTTGACAACTGAAGAAGCAGCCCATTTGAAATTCTACATTAATTTCTTCGTGAACGTCTCAACTTCTCCCTTTCTCTCTTCGATGAGTGATCATTGTAATAAAGTGGTCATCGGGGGGGTGGGGGGCACAAGTTAACCGTGACAGCCATCATTTACTATTACATTTCCATTGGTTTCTACTAATTTCCAAAAATGCACTTGGTACTGATTGAATCACCATATACCTTCACATCTAATGCTGCACAGGTTTCATCCAGTGATGCTTAAAGTAAGTAAAAAAAAATACTAATTTCAAAACTCTAAATCAATATAAATGTAAATGTATGCTGCTGAATGCAAATCATTAACATCTGGTAAGTTTGTGTTCATTTGGGACATCTTGTCTCTCTCTGTCTTACGCACATTCTTGCTCTCTCACTCCGTCTCTCTCTTTTGCGCACTATGAATTTAGGTCATTAATTTGTATCTGTCCTTTGTTTACTCAAGGAGCGGGGACAAAAGGGCAGCTGCAGAAACATTTGGCTGTGCCGAAGGGTAGTGGGCTCAACATGTTAAGTGTGGGACCAGCTTGGGCCTGAAGTTCGCAGGAGCTGCGTGCCAGGCTGCTGCACACGGCCACATAAACTGAGGTATGACTGACTCTGTTGACACAAATAACCAGTGAACACCGTAACCCTTTTTTTTCTTTCTATTCTCTGCTCACCCGTCTTCTAGAAACGTGGAGAAGATAAATGGAGACATATGCGTGGTGGCTTTAGTCTTTGACAGTTGATGACACCATGTTATCCAATAAGTGATGCATTACAATGAGTTGTGAGACTCTGCAAGAGGAAGGCCAGCGACTAACGTTGTAAAGGATTTGAAGGGACTGAAAAGATTGTAAAATCCGAAGTGAAAGAAAGAACGAGAAAGAATGAAAAAAAAAGTACAAGGGCAGAGCAGATAAAAAGGTAGGGAAGACGTGCGCTTTTCTTTAGAATCTGTTGGGTTTAAAAGGCAGCCATTGTGGAGAGCCTACCGTGCACAGCCAGAAGGCAAAGCAACAAGCGGCCTGCCACGGCCTCCCAGACAATGCAGTGGTTCTGCTGGGTGGGTGGGTGGGTGGGTGGGCGAGACAGGCGCATTGGGGGAGATTTTTTTTTCAGTGGGGAGGGGCACACCATCCAGCCTGCGTCCCCTAACAAAAGAAGACGCAATCTCCAACTTAAATATCTGTGTGTGTGTGTGTGTGTGTGTCTGTGTGTATGTGGTGGGGGGTGTCTGTGAGAGAAACAGGCCAAGGTTCCCCCTCTATCCGTCTGTCACACACAAAAGCACTCGAAGTCTGTGGAACTCTCACAGGCTGAGATAAAACACTGTTCCTTTTCATTTCAGGAGAGCGAAGAGTAGTTGTGAGAGATGAGTGTTATGCATGTTAAACACACAAGTAAAATGTACTGACACACACGCATATACATTCCTCTAAGTATGTATTGCTAGTTTTAATATTCGCAATTCGGTGCGGCACATGTTCAATAGGCCAGTAGGCCTCTCTGTGCACCAGCTGTTGGTTGTGTTTCTGTCTGGTGCAGATAAGTGGGCATCAGGGCGTGGGATGTTGATATGTGTGTATGTGTGTAAGATGGGGGGGTCTTGGCAGGATTCAGACAGTGACAAGTCAGCACTTTTCCCTGCTCCGGTGACCTTAATGGGTTCAAGCCTGGACGGTTCATGAGTGTCTGATACTTGAAGACAATATAACCAAAGGAAAAAAGTGATGCACTGAATTCATTTGAAGCAAATGTATTTATAATTTAGACATAATGGTAAATACATCAACAAAACTAGAATAGTGAGTAAATTAGTTTTAGTGTCAACTTTTAACTGTATTAACTGTATTTTGCAGTTAAAAAGAAACTACATTGTAGTTTAACGGAGTGGTTACACACTTTCTGTATTAGAATGACTTTTGAGTTAAGGGTGGTATGGACTGCTCACAATGCTCCATTTCATTGTAGTTATCACTTTTTTGCGCTTGCAATCCTGTCAGAGTATAAAAAAGTGTAGGGGTGCTGTTATGGTGTGTTCACGGTCCTGTAACAGTGAGGCCCCGCCAGTTGGTTTCACCTTATCTTTTATGTGGAAAGAAAAAGAGCAGTTTGTACTGCTGCTCTGCAAACAGCTGTGTACTCGCTCAATGCACAGCTGGCCAGCCACAGAGCATCACACACCAACCAACTCCCACGAGAGCTGATTACACTGAAAATATACATTCTGGAAGTGTATTTTCTTACTGTGGTGTTTTCTTGTGGTTTTCTTGTGTTCAGGTTTAATAACGTTTGTGGCTCATTGAAGTGATCTGTAAACTTGTATACGAATCGTCATCGCTCACAGGGAAAACCTGGCCACTCAGCCCGTGTTTACTGTCTCATGATCACTCGGCTGTTTCAACATTTTGGGGTTTTTTTGGGGTTTTTTAAGCAGAAATGTATGCAAGAGAGATATGAAAAGATACTTAAAAGATATTTATTTAGTTCAATCATTCTTATTAGTTTAAAGGATAAAAAAATAAATCCAAATATGTAATTTGTAAAAAGCCTGGCTGCCTTAAAAAAAATAACCGACTTAATCAGTGTTGTGTTCTGTTGTCTTATTTAAAGTTTGGTCAAATCTAAACAGAGTAACTTACTTTGTTAACGAAAAGGTTGTTAGAGGGTACATGGGTTTCTGCCGGGAGTTCTGATTTCCTCCCACGGTCCAAAGATATGCACGTCAGGTGGATTGGAGTTGCTAAATTGCCCCAAGGTGCGACTGCGTGCATGAATGTGGTGTTCTGTTGCTCTGCCCTGTGATGGACTATTTCTTTGCCTTTAGCCCTGTGAGAGTTGGGTTAGGCTTCTGCCTCCTCTGCAGCTCTGGTTAGAATAAGCGGCTCAGAAAACGAATGAATGAACTCTGCTGGTGCTGTTATATTATTAGAACAAGCAAAGTGATCATAAGTATTTTCCTGCTCTTTCACAGTCAGTGCCAATAATAAATAAACAGCATTACCAAATACACCAACAAGCAGATATTTTTTGTTGCAGGTCCATGCATTAAAGGATTCTAATATTAAGAATCAGATATGACTGCTGTGTTGGAAGCTGTAAACAATGAGAAAGACATTAATTGTGTCCAGGATGATGAAGCGAGCAGCGGATGCTTCCAGCTCTCTGAATTCAGTTTGAAAACTGTAGAGATCAAATCTTGATGCAGAAAATGCATTGAGAAACTACTATTAATAGCTCATTACAGTATATTAATGATTTACTAACTTCTTTGTGTTGCCAAAAAATGAAATATTCAGTACAGAAAAATATTAAATCGCTTCTGGCTTAATCTTTCTTTCTGGCTTTTATCTCCCTCTGCACAGTTTATTATTGAATAAAATAACTGTTAGTTTAACAATGTAAAAATAAATTGTTTTACATTAGCACATCTTTGTGTAATAATGTGTTTTTGTCCAACAAAGTGTTGCAAAGAAGTCATTATTGATTATTACAGTAATATAAAACTATTTAAAGATGTAACATTTGCAACTAAATTTAGTTGGTGGAAAATAATCCATAACTGAGAAAGCAAATAAGGGCCAAAGAGCGCTAATGCAAGGTGGTGATTATTATTAATATGATGCGAGTTGTTTTGTGAGCGCTGTTGAGTTGAATTGCTCTTCATGTAAGACATCGGGGCGGTTCAAGTGTTCTCCAGCTTCTTCCGCTGAGGCCTGAGGTCTGCGTCCTCCCAGTCATTCTCAGCACTGTCCTCTAGAGCCTGATGTCCTGACACAGTCTGACACACACACACACACTGCTGCTCCTTTATGAGGACACCCCCAGTGCTCAGTGTGTAAGAGTGTGTGTGTGTTTGCATGTGTCTGTGAGGAGCTGAATGAGTACTGGGAGAATGGTGAGGCCTTGTTCTGTCTGCTGTTCTGTAACACACTGTCTGCTAGATCCATCTCCAAGGAGGCCCCACACCTGCCTACCGCAAATGTGTGACTCAGCAGGACCCACACACTCCTCACACACTGCTGGAGCAGGAGAGCAAAGCTCAATACGCCACAGATGCACACTGCAGCCGTGCCAAGCCACAGCTCAAGGATACAGATTTACAGAAATATCTCTCCTGCTAACGTGGGACCAATACATCCTTTATGGCTTTGGAACCGAACCACGTTTTCCTTCATCACACTTGCCGCTTAAAGCGATAGTCCAACAAAAAATGTTATTTATGCAATTCTTCCCTCACTGCAAGAATAGTTCATTAGCCAAGACTTGCTTGGTGTCTGGAGTTAATTTTCTAGTTTTGCACTGGAGCTACGAAGCGAACAAGTACTGAAAACCAAAACACTTCTCAAAGTAATCTTAGTCTTGTTGATGAGGTGTCTGGCACTGGATCACATAGTATTATCCATACAGATGGACAAAGATGCAGATTAAAATGTTACTACTAAGTCCTTTACCCAACAAGTTAAGTTTTAAAACAGCTTAAGCTGATTTTGAACTTAAGTCTTCTCTTTCAGGGAGTTGTTTATGGAGAGTGAAATTAATGCCAGATTTGACCCCAGGCTTAAGTTTAGGTTCTCCTGTTCTTGACACCTACAAAATACGCAATTTACTATACAGCTTTAAGCATTTAACTTGAGATGTTTCATGTAAGTCACTACATGATCCTCTTTTCATTTGGAGAGACCTATAAACCCAAAACTGGATTAACGATTTCATGTAAAAGACATTTTCGTCTCTGGTTGCTCTGGTCACTGTGCATCCCCATAAGGAAATCTCCTAATAATCTCCACAATGTCCTCAGGACTTTTCTGTCTTTTGGCTTTAAAAGAAAGTAGATTATTTTTATTGACGGAAAGAACCTTCCACCTTCCACAGAATTCTGGTTAAATGTTACAAGCCGTCCCAGTCATTTTACATCAAGTGAACAGTTTCTTCCTCTTTTATACGATCTCTGATCCTTCCACTGTATTAAGCAGTGCATTGAACTTTTGTCCATATCTTTAGATAACAGTATGTCTTGCAGTGCAAAACCACATAAGCATGTCTATTTGAGACTATTTAAAGGAACAGTTACATACAGTTGCACACCATACATTCTAATGTCCCTAATAATGGAAGGAAGCTAGTAGTTATCTGTTAGCCCAGTGTTGTTTGACTAATGCTTATCGGTGAACATTGGCTTTAATTATCAGCAACCTTAGCATTATTGATGGGTGTATTCCGTTAACAACTAGGCCCAGTTTTAGACATCCAGCACAATGCTAATGTTATTGTGGGTTATATCCTTTAGCTATAGCTCTCACTTGTTTGGTGCATTGTCCTCAAAAACGAAGTATGAGAAATATGGCTGCATCCCAAATTGCGTGCAAAATAGTTAGTAATAAATAGTACACCCTCATTATAAGTGCATACAGTAGTGAAGTATGTAAAGTACAAAAGTGTGTCATTTGGGACACAGCCTATAACTAAACATAAACACATGTGTTTTGGCAAACTGACTATAGTTAAGGTTTATGACACCAAAAACCATGGCCACATGATGCTCATGATATATAGACAACATTACCAAGCATCTGACAAAAGCACCTTCTTCTGAACCTTTCTTCTGTTCGATTTCTCCTGCACACCTGGTGCTCTTTTCAATATTGAGACCTACTTGTGGTTGCGGGCGAATGTCGGTGTGAGCAGGAGTGTGATTGTGATCATGGCCGCATGAAGATGCCAACCTCTCCACTTCCCGCGAGCTCCGTCAGTGCACGCCCCATCTGTCGCCTCCACCAACCTGCAGCAGCGCAGGAGTGGCCCGAGGCCTACTCCCAGGATTAATGTACTCGACCTGAACTGGGTTAGAGAGAGAGAGAGTGAGAGAGTGATGTGGGCTCAGTCTGTGGGACCTGGCACAACTAACTCCCCACATTCCCTCTCACAATGCGGCATTATCCACGACCATGCGGGACCCTTGGCAGGAGACGGAAGAGGAGTCCTCAAGCTTCCCAGAGTGGAAGTAAATGTGATAGTGTGGCTTTGTAACTTTGATGCATCCCCTAAAACAAAGAAAGAGAGAAAATAGGAGGCTGCTCAACTCGGTTACCTCGATTTGCTCTCTGTTTCCTGCAGTTTTGTCACTGCCGTGGTGGTTGCTATAAGGGTACATCTCTGGGTGCTAGGCCAAAAGTCTCCATCTGCCTTTGCTTTCCTGAGTGGGAGCATCTGAATATGAAGACTGAATTCATTTTGAACAGTCAGTTTTTGGGTTGCTGTGCTCTAAACATGACTCCACTGCTGCCTGTAAAGGCCTTGTGTAGGATACACCAACAACAAATACCCCATTCAGAGTCAAAATGAGCAATTTCAACCTTGATCCCAGGCTGATTCAGTAATTAGTCAGTCAAAAATAGAGAATTATTTCTTTAATTTGCTATACTGTTCAATGAGTACAAGTTACACACAATGAATTACATTTATGTCTGATATACATTTGGCACTGACAGGTTTGAGCTCTTGTTTAAAAATGTAAAAGCTGTTTTTTCCTTTCTGCAAAATAAGAGTGTAGGCTTAACAGTATATTTTTCAAATCATGATAAAATAATTATTATTCTATTAATAAACATAAATATGTTGTTGATCGGAGATTTCGGTCTAAACTTTTAACACAATTGCTCTGTGTTCAGCGACCCGACAGAAAAAGGAATATCAAATTTTATCAAGCTTTTGTTACAGCCCCCAACAATTGTGAAGTCTTATGAAAATTATTTAGTTGCTCCTATTAAACTAATACATTAGCCATTGAATTAGTGAGGAATTTAAGCGAGGGCCTTCAGTCAAGCCATAGCAGTTTAAGAGGTTAAAGCAGGTCGTAGGTAAAAACATAAACCAGTGTCATAAAATCCACAGCAAATATAGGTCACGCGTGTATTCACGATGGATGGATGTAGTACTTGAAGCGAATGCCAGACATGTGGCCGCCCTGCGCCCCACTAGCGCACCTCCCCTGCCCTGCCGGCCTGCTCGAGTCTCTCCAGACAGCACGGCCAGTGTGAGCGCCGATGGCCTTTCCACTCCCGCATGAGGCTAACGAGCGCCTGCATCCAGCACACATCTGCACACAGCATTATCATTAGCGCTCCCACATCGGCCAGGACCGCTGACAAAGTGAACAATACCAACAATCACTCCCCTCAGCTGCAACCATATGGGCACCATACTTAGATTGCAGAGGGAGAGGGAAAAAACAGAAGCAATTGTACTGGCATCTGTTTGGCAGTCCTTAGAAGCAGTGTTTCAAGATGAATTCGCTGTGCTAGGAAAGTTCTCGCTCTCCCTCTTCTTCCTCCCTCTCTCCCTCTCTCCCTCACTCTCCCTCTCTCTGTCTCTTTCTTTTCCTCCTCGCTCTCTCCCTTTCCTTTTTGGACAGTCAAAAAGTAATGCAGGTTGCACTCCTGTCGGCTGGCTCTTGCAATTACCCACACCTTAATGTGGCTTCTTAATGGGATGGGAGTGTGTGGGCCCAGATGGCAGAACAAGGTGCTTTTCGCAGTGCTCCCTCTGAATCCAGCTGGATTAGCTTCCTCTCCAGGGGCGTCTTTGGAATTTCTTCCTCCTCCACTAGCCTCAGCTCCATCAAATAAACCAAATCACATTCTTAAAAATATAATAAAATACATTTTCACATAAACATTTCTTCATTTTTATTGCACAATATAATGACAGCAAAAGAATCACATGTGGCGGCAGAAGTTGTAAATGGAAAAGGAGGCCATTGATACATTTCCGTTCATGTATATGTAGCATCAGTGAAAAACAACTAGCTGTATAGTTCTGTGGAAAAAGAGCCAGGTCATATTAAGGTAGTAGTAGTAGGCATTTTAATATGGTTAGGCAAAAAAGTTAAAAAAAACAAAGCTATGTTTAAAAACAGGTAATTTTATGCTGGTTGGTCAAATACCTGACTTAAAAGATTTTAAATGTAAAAATGTTAAATGTGGTGGAGGTAGCTGTAAATGTAAGTTAACCTCAATCACTTTTGGCAAGAATGCTAAAACCTTTTTGAAAGTCCACATGAATTAATAATTAAAAACATAATTTAAAGTAAAATCAACTTCCCATTCTGTGTGTAGTCAATCAGATACTTCATGACATTCTACCTCATCCAGACTCATGGTGGCTAAAATGTTGTGTATGTAGATAAAGATGACCTTCCTTTTGGAAACCTATTGTAAGCTAAAGGCAGTGCTTGGAGTTCAGGATGTTATGTTCAGGATGAAAATAACAGCTGTAAGTGGGGGTCAGGTCTTGACGGTGGAAGGTGTGAATGTGCATGCACAGCCTCACACCTTTCATGCCCTCTGAGTTCAGATGTTTGTGCAGATCGTGTCTCACACTTGGTCACTCTGGTTCATGCCCTTTTCCTGTAGCTACGCCCAGCCACGCAGCTTCTCCAGCCTTGCCCAAACAGGGCACTACCTCCTGGGCAAATATTTAAAGTCAAAACAGATAGAGCACCATAAAGCTAGCTGGGTGGTGTGACTACATCTGTCATTTGGGGGAGGTGTGTGGCTAAGTGTGTGTGTGTGTGTGTGTGTGTGTGTGTCTGTGTTTGTTTGAAAGCATGCAGCAGCTGCTGAAACGAGTCTGGACGTTGCTGACGCCAACACCTGTCCATTCTGGAGACATGGAGGAGCAAATGTCCAGGCAGAGCTCCCACTGCTGCTCGGCCATGAGGTGGACGGCTGACTCACTGGACACATGAATCACAGTGTGTGTGTGTGTGTGTGTGTGTGTGGAGGTGTGAGAGTTCATATGTGAATGTGTGTGTATGCGGAGGGGGTACATATGTTTATGTGCATGTGTGTGTGGAGGTGGGGGGTCATATGCATGTGTGTGTGTGGAGGTGGGGGGGGTTCATATGTGGATGTGGATGTGTGTGTGTGTGTGTGTATTACTTGTAACTGTTTCAACCTCAATTACCATGTTGCAAATATTTATTATGTTTGCTTTAAATTATGACTTATTGAACACTATGATAGAATTTACCCTCACGTGTTTTGTTTATTTTCTAAGTAAAATAAAGTGGGACACCTACAGTAACAAATTTCAATCTGGCCTGCAGCTGCAAACTTTCGCGCCCTGTTTATTAATTTATCTATTCAAAAATTTGAAAAAAGCTGAAGTTTTATAGTATATATATATATTTTATATATATATATATACATATATATGTATATATGTACAGTATATATATAGATACAGACCATATATATATATATATATACAGTATATATATATGGTCTGTATAATCGGTTGTATGCAATGTTTTATACCATCCACCCAGAACATAAAAAGTGAGTAAAAAATTAGACCTATTTTTGGTTCAGGTCCAATGTCCAGCGCATCTCTTCCCCACTAAAACCACTCAACAAACCACTTGTGCTTAATGTTTTTCTGAGCCATGTGTTGCTAAAGAACCCCCACCCCATTTTGATCCTGCCCCTTCACACACGCATGAGTCCCACAAGTTTCCACCCCAAAAAGCAACAGCCAGCGTTCCAACTCGTAAACAGAGCAGCGCCTCAGCCCAGCCCAACGACTCCCACCCCCTCCCACCACCCACTCTGGCCCCCATCTGGCGGGTCCCTGGCCCCCTCCCCCGATCAAGGCCAGAGGTCAGCCTGGGCTTGAGGTCAGGGATCAGTCACACTGGCCCTTTGCTGAGCAGCTGCCTGTCTTCTCAGGCCAGAGGAAGGAAGCAGCAGCCGCCACAGCAGCAGCACATCTGCTCTAATGAGTGTCTCTCTCGTGAGTGCTCACACACACACACACACACACACACACACACACACACACACACACTGTGCTGGCTCACTCCTGACCCTTTCTTTATGCACTGACCAGACCACCAAACCAGAGAGGAGCTTTTGTGTGTGTGTGTGTGTGTGTGTGTGTGTGTGTGTGTGTGTGTGCTTGTTTTTGGGGTTTTTTTTATATGACCCACACAATGCAGCCACACAGAAATGTTTTTCATGTTCTGCTGGTTTATTATTTTTTAAAGGGGCCATTTTATTTCAAAATCTGTAATTTCTCCCCCAATTCAAATGGCTCAAAATGCTAATTTAGATGGAAAACACCTCAGCACTTTGAATGAAGTGTTGTTATTATGTCATGAAAACCAGGGCATGTACATATACCTAAATATTCAGCCTGCAGCTGACTAGCTCCACCCACTCATAATAGTTATAAGCTCTTTAAACCAGGCACAGAAAACAGAACAGAACACAGAACACAGCAAATAAGGACAGAGCTCATTTACATAAGGCACAGTAGCAAAGATAGCCTGTTTGATGCTAAGGGATAAATAGAGATGAATTAGGGCTATGTTTGCTAGACTTCAGGGGGAAAATACAAGAACTATGTAGGCTATGAACCCTTTAAATGTGTAAAAACAATTTATTTCTTTCTGGTTACTGACGTAAGGCCGTCCACATGATGTGAAAAGATCATACAAGGTCACTTTCTTCCATTGCCCGATTGTGCAGTTCCAATGTACACATGGCCATTGTAGACGCTTTCAGTGGGACAGCGCTCAGCGGTCTGTTACTCATCCACATATACAGCAGTACTGTAAAGCACTGTGTGTTTTAACACCTTTTTATTATGGCTAGTTTGAGCTTTTTCAGGTGTTTGTGCTACAGTAGCTTTTCTGTGGGATCGGATCAGGTGGGCTAACCTTCGCTCCCCATGCCCATAAATAACTTTTTGACTCCCATTACCCTGTTGCTGGTTCACTGGTTTACATCTCTTGGACCACTTTAGGTAGGTACAAACCATTGCATATCAGGAACACACCACAAGATCTGTTGTTTTGGAGATGCTCTGACCCAGTCATCTAGCCATCATTATTGGGCCCTTCTCAAACTCTTGGACTCCCCATATAGCTCACGATTGTCAACAGCTTGATTTTTGGTCACTGAATCATTTTTGTGTTTCATTTTGTGTCCTTCTGGAATATCTGACCATGGCCCAGCTTGCGCTTTTTCACAGAAACAGACAGATTTTCATTTAAAATCTCTTGGTACTTGAGTTCATGCTACCAGCCCCAAAAACACGGCCCCAAAATATCATAGACCTTTATCATATTGAATAGTGTGGATGAGGCAATTTCTGCATAATCACATTTCTTACCCCAAACCTACCTTGAGTGATTGCTGCCAAAAATCTGACCATATCATCTGACCAGAACATGGTTCCAGTAAAAGTTCCAGTAGCTAGAAAACTCCATGGTTTATTCCTGTGAATAGACAAAAGACAATACTTTCCTCTAACATGTGTTTCAAATCATTTCTTTGCATGCTTTACATTGTTTTGATCTGGTAACACCAGAATGCTACCATCCTTTACAAATCTACAACTGGGATCCTAGGAGATACTCGTTTCTCCAACCATCCTACTCACTCTACATGGGGGGCAAAATAAACATGAGTCCAGTTTCACTACAGCTATGGTTGTTTGAAACACCCCAACAACCGATATTAGGCATTTTCAGGCATAGTCTTGTCCATTAAAAAAAATCCAATCATCCATTTTTGTAAGCTGCTAATGCCAACCACTGCGGAAAACCACTGCGCTACTGTGATAAATGTCAAAAACATCTGGACTTTAGTTACATTTTGTTCATAAAAAAAAACCTATATGTGTATTAATAATTGTCACATATTTCTAAAATGTTCAGTGCAAGATAAAACAGAGATTAAACAAGCTTATTAACCAAAGGCATTTTTCATTACCGTTGCTTTTACTCATCTCTACTAAAGGTGACAAAAATGATGAAGCTGACATTTCTGGGATATGTGTACGTGTATTTATGAGTCCATATCCTGACACTACATTAAAACTGTATGTATGGATGTCTATATACTTACTGATCTGTCTTTTGTAAATAAACTATAAATGTCAACAAACTAAGAACACTAGCAGCATATTGTGTACACATGGATGTACACATAATCTTCTGCTTCTTTTGTGCTCTGCTATCTCTGCTCAGGCTCTTTTAACCTGTACACTCACACACAGGTCAGGTTCTGCAGTGGTTATACACTGTGCTTCAGTTTCTGTCACACTGCTGGGAAGATCTTCAGGTACATTTTTTGTCTCTTTGGACAAAAGGACAAAAATATCTGACCATTACACCAACAAGGACTATGATCAGACTGTTGACCATAGTGACATTGCATCCAAAAACACTATAAATACACCATAACAGGCTTTCCACAAGATTTCAGAGTGTGTCTGTGGGAATTTGTGGAATGGAATTTGCCCATTCATTCTGTAGAGCATTTATGAGGTCAGGCACTGATGTTGGATGAGAAGGCCTGGCTCACAATCACCATTTCAGTTCACAAAGTTGGAAGCATGGTGTTGTCCAAAATGTCTTGGTATGCTGAAGACCACCTGAATTCAAAGTGGTATGTCCCAATACTTTTTGTCCATATAGTGAAAGAGCACTAGGTGTCTACTCAGTACATTTCTAACCATGGCGAGCAAACTCAGCTGATTAAAGGATTGTAACAGTGCTAATTAATGCAACAGATCATGGACAAATAAATCTCAAAATGAATCTCGTCTGGACCGTAATCAACTCTGGACCGAGTTGATTTTGTATTTGTAATTAATAATAGTAAAGAAGGAATGCTTATGGTGCACCGCTTACTAGCAGGGGATTTGTTTTTTAGCTGGTTTTGTGTTCATAACAGCATTTATTTACCAATAAAGGAAATAAAGTGGTTCAGCAGTCGAGGACCTGGGGATGACGAAAAGACAATATACCATAAATGCCTGTAAACTCTGGGGTAAAACTTTACGGTTCTTTTGCTCAGTTTACTGATAAACCGACTCCTGACAGTAATTTACAGTGTGAATATGCACTTATCCATGACTGTATTAGGCCAACGCTGTATTTCTCAGGAGTTCATTCAGAAGATGAAGTGCAGTGCAAAAGTGATTTATTCTCTCCTGCTCTAGTGTATCAGCCTGTCCTAATCCCACCCCTCAAATACAGGGAATTACGATGTTCTCCAAAGTTCGGGGGTCTTCATGAGTCCCTGTTGTAGACATCCTTTCTGCTCAGTGAGCAAAGCAGAGATTCAGAAGATGATGTGTGAATTTAAATGATCCCTCAATAACCTCAAAACAGTCTATAATCTCTCATATATCTTTAAATAACCTCTGGCACTGCAGCAAAAATATACTTTTAATCAAAGAATAATTGCACCATTTTCTTTTTTTTATTCTTCATCATTTAAGTGGTCAAGATGTAAACTAAGTTGTTCAGAGTGCTTTGATGCGAAATGCTCTTTTCCAACTTGCAGTCAGATTTGTCCTCAGTGGTGATGAGAACCAGATGTCTACAGTATTTACAGCCTCTAAAAAATATCTCACAGAACGTTAGTAGATGAAAGAAATGCGCCGCCTGATGCCAGAGACATTTCATAATCATTTTTGACCTTTTTTTTGAAGAGGGATGCATGTACTGTGCGGTAAGGCAAAATAGTAGCAAAAGAAAACTTACAAAAAAAAAAGAAAACTTGAAAAAAAAAAAAAAGAAAATAGTAGAAAAGGAAAAAGAAAGCCAGCATCAACTCAGAAGGCACATATAAGTTTATTGGTCTGATCACATGTTAAATGAAATGGCTATGTTGGTGTCACTGACATTGTAACCTCTGGTTCCCATCTTCACCACTCTAAAGAAATCTGTGCCAGTAAAGATACAGTGGCTTTACAATTTAATTATGCAGAAATTTTTGTACGAATCTGTGAAATTTCCTCTTCAGTAAGCATCAGATCAAATCCCTTCACTTCAAAAAAGTTCACCCTATTTTCACTTGCTGTTTGGACACCCATAGTGTAATTCCAATGCTTCTCTATTTATTTTCACTATACAAACTGTCATTATCTCGTAACTTTTTCATTTGTTTGTTTCTTTATTTTTTTTTCTCCTTTATTTTTTTATTTCATTATGAATGGACCAATAGGAATACTCCAAATTTGCACTGGATGAATTATGTTAACTTACATTAACATTGGAATTTTTTCCACATTCTCCTGTAAAGGGATCATTTCAGATGTATAAAGTTTTGTTATGGCAGCATTTATATACTGCAAATAGAAAACATAAAAGAGTACAAATGAAAAAAAGTCTAAAATTTTTTTTTTTTCGTAAATTGTGTTGATTTAAGAGAGCACTCATGTGAAGACATTTGTTAGATTAGTTATCAAAGCTGAACACAATGCTTCTCAGTCAATAACCACCATATTCCAGCTTTACAATAATTAGGTGAAATTCCGCAAACATTTCTGGTACAAACCTTAGCATCTATGAATATTTCATGAGTGAATGAGCAATCGACACCTTGAGACTACAGTGTCTACAGTATCAGGAAGAAAAGCCGGGCTTTCATCATTCTCACCATATTCCTCACCTCCTACCTCCTCTCACATACAGTATGTGTACATTTATATCCATCTCCTCAGCCAAAGCCACACAACATGGATGGATCAGATTCATATTGGGTTTTATCTGGCTTTAAAATAACTTCACTTTAGGCGTGCAATTTGATGTGCGTGGAATATTAATTAACTCACATTTGATGGCTTCTGAAAACACAAGCTATAGTATGTCTTCATTAGGTTTTCATTATGCTACTGAGTCATAATGGCTGTATTGCTTAGTATTCCTCAGATCTTTCAAGCACTCTCATTCAAACACACCACTGGTATACTAAATGAGCTAGTTCTGACTTTAGTGAAATTAATCTTTTTTTTTTAAAAAAGGAAAGGGCCCACATCTTCAATTTCTCTTGGATTTTTCCCCCCTGGGGTCCACTTATTTAATTCATGTGGGGTTATATACCAAAAAAGATTCTCGTGTAAATTCTTATGTAAATGTATTTAAATTGACTCTGTTTTGATTTGCTCCCCTGTATTGTGCCTCCTTCCAAAAGCAGTATTATAACTTCAAAGTGAATGACAAGGGATAAATTGCTGTAGCCTGAAGACCCAAACACAAATGCAAGTATATATGTGTGCATATATCCCTTATATATATAATCTCCCTTAGTTTATCAGTAGTACTTTTGCCCATATAGTGTGTATATTATATATGTATGTACTATATATGTAAGAGAGCTGGTTTTGTGATATCACAGAAGGAATTAAATTACTTCATATTCATATAATGCAGATCTGACAACAACCTTGATAGTAAAGAAACAATCCATTATTGGTACCAAATCAGTCCTAGGCAAATGTGAAATGGTGCATTTTCCTCATGACAGGTGTAAGATATTCATGATTAAACAAGGAGCTGAAGAAATGTCACTTATATTTGAAAGACTCGCACAGAGCCCATCCTCAGTACTAAATCGTCACGCACCGCACTCACTCGAAAAGCCGCCGATTCAGGACGTATTTTAAGGTGGATGTCTCCCTCTGGTGGTAAACATAATATTGTGTTGGCCTTCACGTCGGTACGTATATTTACAACATCCCTAAAAATGACATTATTTTCAGTCTTTTGTTAGATACTTACAACACATGCACAGTCTTTTGAAACAAATACAAAAAAATTACAATATTAAGTATCTTGAGACCATTTTGTGCCTTCAGAATTTCAGTTCTTATTAAAAAACTGTTATAAAAGCTGCTGTTAAATGTCTTACATAACAACTGTCACTTTACGTTATAGTATTTAAAGTGATTAAAGTGATTTTCATAAATGTTGTAATTATAAACTCTGACATAAGGGAACAACACTGTAATACTAATGATAAACTAATATATTTGCAATCAGAGTCTTCAAGTTGGCTTTTATTGTCATCCATCCACATACACAGTATATGACTAAACAGAATTGTGTTTCTTACAGTCCCATGTGCAAAGAAACAAACACACAACCTACAACATGAAGACAAAAAGTAAAACAAGACCCTGTAACTAGTATCAGTGCGACGAACTGTCAAGAGAGATAGACAGGAGATACAAATTGAATTAGAAAGAAAGCAGCAGATGTATACTCAGGTTGTATAGTGCAGTGCAAAGACACTAAGGATGTGCAAGAAGCGTACTGTATGTATGTTCAATGTATATGTTCAGAAAAGTTCAGAGCAAACCATTTTACGCATATATGAGCGTAAGGTTGTTTTAGTCATTAACTATTCATCAAGAAGAAAAGCCTACAGTACTTCAATGAATGCAGCAAGTAAGAACCATCTTAGAACCATCAGTCCGTAGAACCATTAGTAAATGTACATTAATGTTTGAATTTGGTGTTTGAAGTAGCTTTGGAAAGTTTGGATTTTATGCTGGTGTTCATGAATCCACTGTGAATGGAGATCAATATGAGACCTTCATGAGGAACAGTGTTCGCATCATTGAGTGCATCTGGTCGTTCAAAATGGCCTCGTATTTCTTTGCTGTCCAAGCAGAGCATTCATCTGACCTAATGACTCCCATGATGTGGCTTTTTACACCATTATGAAGCCATCACCATGTTTAACAGCTGGCACCAGATACCACAGGTTGAAGGAATCCTTTGTAATTCCCAGTCCCCTAATGTAAATGTGGAAAAATGTAGAAAAAGACGCAGGAGTGACTCATCAAAGCATTTAAAGCGTATAATCCTTTTCTTAATGCTCTCCAAGCCAGGCTTGCCGTTGCTTTGAGCTCTGTCCAACTGGGCTCGTTTACTTTGTACGTTAATGTCTCTGGTCATATTAAGCAGTATCATTTAAAAGACAAAATTTCTTGTTTGGTAATCTTAAAATGTAGCGCATTTCGTCTGATTCTAATGCTCTAATGTGTCTTCTGATGTTTGCATATGTGTGTGTGTGTGTGTGTGTGAGACAAAGGGTAGGGAAAGATATTACACATTATATTTTGTGTAGTATGCTGCTGTAATGCTGTATCAATTGAATTCTTTTTTCCTGTCTTGGCACCCTTGGCCAAATTACTTATTGATGTTCAGAGTGAAAAAAGCAGCAACAGGCCTGCAGAAAGTTCCACTGACAAGCTTAACGTCCCACTAATTACTTCTGTGCTCCACTAAGCACAAATTTGATCTCCGTCATGGCGGCTGAGGGGAAGGACACAGCAGCAGGCAGCATACTTTTCTCGAGAGGGTTTCTTTATTTACAAGTCAAAATTAAGGCTCACGCATACAAAACACAAAAGGAAGAAGTCGAAGTGTCCCTTTGCCGAAGGACCTTCACTCCAAGGAGACCCGGAGAGCTCACACCAAAACACAGTCCAAGAGCCTCTCAACTCCACTTTGTAGCAAGTACTGTGTAGGAAGCCTCACTCTGTGTGAGACTGCGGTTCGTCTGGTCACTCCTGCACGGAATACAGGCATAGAGGGAGAGATAGAGAAGGGGGCAATACATAGAGGTCAGTGTCCGTGCCACTGGTCACACTGGCACTTCCCGGCACGTTGTTGTTCCTCCTGTTTGAGACACTGCCAGATTAGGTTCCTCAGAGGAACCACAGCACACACCTGAGCGGGACCTTCTCTCTGGTTCAGGTTCACAAGCACACAGCAACACAATACAGTTTCAATCGGTGTTTATCGGCACACAGAAGCAAGATACAGTTTCTCTTCATAATCACACAGAAAGGAGCAGAGTGATACACTTTCTACCTTGAGCTCCAAAAACATTCCCTCCAGTCTCTTGCTGTTGTTACTGGGGTGACCATGCACAGCCTCTCTGGCTCAGCCAGGTTTTAACCACACACACCCGACGAAGCTTTACCCAGACACAATTAGAGACAGTGGACATGTTGTTAGGTATCTAACAAACCCAAACACTGCAGCTCCTCTACACCTGTGCTCAGTGGCGTAAAGTATTTGAGTAAATGGACTTCGTTACTGTACTTTTTTTTTGGCTACTTTGTATTTGTACTGAGTATCAAAAATATAAGCAACTTTTACTCTCTACTTGATTGAATATATGTACTCTTTACTCCACTACATCTAAACGGACACTTACCGTTACTCATTACATCGTGATTGTGCGCGACAAGTCGGCATCTTTATCTGCCATGGCTAATTTCTTGGGCGGAATCTGCAGGGTGCTGAAGGTACTGGATGCTATTTACCTATATGTGCTATTTTGAAATATTGAGGTGTTCAATTTAATTTCTATATTATGAAATAAAACCTCATAAATAAACAGTTTCTTGTTTTTCACATTTCTTGGTGTTCTTTGAGCCTACATTCATTACGAGTAAAATTCTTAAGTTCTTTCAAAATCGGATACTTTAAGACTTTTACTCAAGTGTTATTGGAATTGGTGACTTGTAACTTGCAATGGAGTAATTTTTACAGTAAGGTATCTGTACTTTTACTCAAGTATGGTTTTCAGGTACTCTTTACACCTCTGCCTGGGCTGCATCAGCGCCGAACAACCACTCCTCACACACACACACACACACACACACACAAATAGCGGCCTCTAGCCGCCGGTGATGGGACGTGACAGTCTCATAGAATCTCATCGAAAGAAAACTCACATGTGACCTCATTACTGAAGTACATCTTTGGATAAACAAACGAGGCAGCATTTGATGAAAACAATACATTACCCACTGTTACACATGGTGTGAGTCTATTATGCTTTGGGGCTGTGTTGCAGCTGACACAGTCAGTCAAGGAAGTCAAGCCGAAAAGTGGATGACTTCAATAACTTCAATGGACAATGATCCAAACATTTCTCAAAATATACTTCAGAAACAAAAGCTGAAGCTGGCCCTCACAATCCTGAACATCCGTGAAGATCTATGGGAGCTTAAACATGCAGTGTAAGCAAGACAGTCCATGCATATTAAAAAGAACCATTCTGCAAGAAAGAGTGGTTGGAAAATCCAACAAAACAAGAAAGAACAGAATAGAAAGACCAACTCCTTCCAAAGGAGGTGTTACTACGTACTTATTTAGTAAGATGTCAAAACTTCTGCACATGCCACAATTACTATTTTTATTTCTGATTAAGTTAATCAATTATACAGTATACATTAATGTTTGCAAAAAAAAACATTTGATGCTGAGGTTTCTTCTTTTAACTTTAAAAACTGATTGGGCCAAGGGTGTCCAAACTTCTGCATACAACTGTAAACGTGTGTCTGTTTCTGACGGTGGGCATTACCATGCAACCAGTTTGTACTAATGCATGTCTGTGTGTTCCACTGCCCTTAGTTTTGACAATATCCATTTGAAACTTTAGCTTATTTGTTTGTTTTTGTGACTCAGTTCAATTTCCATTAGAGTTACAATACAAAGGTACTGCCTTGTTAATGCATTATCAAAAGTTAAAGTTATGACTAACAGACTAACACTGCTAACAATGTATGAAAGGCAACATAATTCAAAATACTCAATAGTATGGTTATTCTAACTATTCTAAACTATACATACATTTACATTTGTACTCAAACAGACATAATAGTGGCCCCATGGCCTTGAAAATTTACTTATGAAAGTGTTGTTGAAGTTCTTGAAGTGGTATTCTCATGTTTATTTAAATAAATGTACATTTTCATCAAAAGGGGAATTTTTGTTCAGACCTTTGTTGTGCCCACCATTTGCACTCACTTTGGAAAGGTAAAGTACTACAAGTATAAAACAAGTGATCCAAAAATCCAAAAATGCCATTTCACAAATCCATTGCAAGTTTTCCAGAAGCAGCACAGCCACACAATCCTCTCAATCTTTTAAAATGTTAGTGTTTGAAAAGAATAGTGTATAGCTAGGTTTTTACAGTGCTTAGGTATTTTAAGAACACAATTGAATAAACTATTATGGCTGAAAAAAATTGTAATCAGAAACCACAACACAATTTTCTAAATCAGTTTTTCATGC
Source organism: Brachypetersius altus (assembly GCA_037974465.1). Taxonomy (NCBI): domain Eukaryota; kingdom Metazoa; phylum Chordata; class Actinopteri; order Characiformes; family Alestidae; genus Brachypetersius; species Brachypetersius altus. Next base: position 10,480,894 of record JBBPDB010000146.1, read on the forward strand.
TGATTTCTGATCTGCTTTTTTTATCAACCTGAATTATGAGTAATAATAGATTTGCAATAGACTTGCATGCGCTTTTTTTTAAACCGCAGGAACCAATCAAGTAACTGTTTCAATATTTTCAGTGCAAAGTGAGATAGGTGCACACTGTGGCATAGATATAATGATCAGTGTCAGTCAGCTACCACTGTTTCTTCAAATATGTTTAGCATAGGATTATTATATGATCATTATACCAATTATCATGCAATATAGAACTAGCTTCATCACACAAACTGTACGTGCAGGAAAAACTAAACACAGATGTGAAATCAACACTACAAAACTCACATAAACTTATCTCTGATGATTTTGACCTGTTCCACATCAGTACAGAGTATTTTTCCCTCAATTGTTTTTAACAGTGAATACTGTTTTAGACAGATTGGCTGATCCATTCTGCCGAACTATTCTTTTTTTTCTGCTTCTAGGTCTGGATCACCTGTGGATGTTTGCAAGCTACAAGGAAGATCCTTTGATTTGCGAGTTGTCTGGAAGGTATGACTTTGGACTACATGTCACACACCTTGGCCAGCCATGTTCTAGAGAATTTAGAAAAGTAAATGGCCAGTTTAATATCTAGGCTATGCTTTATTGCTTCATTTTGGCACAGATTGGTAAGGTTATTGTACAGTAATCCCCCAGTTTTATGCGGATCAGGTGTTGCGGATTCAGTCACACGCAGATTTTTTAAAAGAACCAAACTCATCGTTTTACGCGGAAATCCCCACAATAACACAGAAACTGCAAAGAACCTCAACCTTTTTTTTTGAGAACCGAACTGTTTTACCGCCACTCAATACACTGAATAGTTGTCAACCACCATGAAAGGAAGCGCCGTGCCTGCTCCATGTCTTGTCCTCATATTATAGTATTTTAACCCCCCCTCCCCCTTAAATGATCTTAAACATTTAGATTTTAGATCATTTAAGGCAAATCCTCCATGTTGGTGAGGGCATAACACAGCACACAGTCCAGCCCCCTACTAAGTAACAGCCAATTGAAAATAGGGGGCATGGCCAAAAAGCAGATCTCGCCGTTTGTAAAAGTGCTACATTAAAATCCCACATTTAGAGTTGCCATTTAGATTTAGAGCGCAACATTTAGTTTTTCTTTAAAAAAAAAAAACACATTTAGCTCTCTAAATTTGTTAAGCTGTTTTTACAGACAGCACATCATACTAAACCATGTTCTCTGTGCAGTGTTTATATCACAGTTATGACTTCTGTATTTGTGTGAAGGTTTACAAAATTATTCCCAACATTTTTTAAAAGTATTATTATTTTGTTTAAATAAAAACTAAGCAATTATCAGATTTGTATAGTATCAGCAGATATCCAAATTACAATATTGTATCAAACATGTGTCTAATCTTAATGCTACAGCATACCAAGAGATTTTGGATAATGCCATGCTTCCAACTGTGTGGGCAGTTTTTGGGGAAAAACCTTTCCTGTTCCAGCATGACTGTGCCCCAGGGCATAAGGCAGGGTCCATAAAGACGTGGTTGGTGTGAAGAAGTTGATTGTCTCACTTGATTGACCTCAACCCATCCAACACCTTTGGGATGACATCAGTGTCTGACCTCATAAATATTTTACAGGATGACTGTGCACCAAAAGAAACACTGGAAAATCTTTTGGTAAGTTTTCAAAGAAGCGTGGAAGCTGTTGTAGCTGCAAAGGGGGGTCAACTTCATGTTAAAGTCTTTTGTTCATATACTGTATATATAATATATATGTTAACACATACAAAGACCCACATTTCATCTCAAGTACGTATTTATTAAGTGTGATGTTATTTTGAGAATGATCTGCATTTTATTTGTTGGTACTTATAATTATATTAAACTCCAGAGTGAAGGAAGTGTTGTATAAATCACAGCAGGAAAACATGCACACCCCAACTGTACCATCTTGAAGAGCCAATCATATTTAACACCACTACACAGAGACAATAGCCCAAGAGAATACGGCTCTGCATTCAGTATATACAGACACTGGAGATCCAACAGCAGCATTACAATACAGAGCTCAAGAACAGACGTCATTGAATTTTTGTGCAAACATGCAGTCAGCTGCGCAAAAAAAGAGCAGTCCATATCTTAAAGCTCAGCAAAGTGGTTTGTGTCCATTGCTTGGCCAACTAGTCAAATGATCCAAACAAGAGATATTACAGGGTATTAGATGGTTTTCAGTCTACAAAAGCAGCCAAGGATCCAGAACAAAAGAAATAATGTGAAGGCCCACTCTATTAGAAATGTGCCTTGGAGAATTAAGTGGAAACCCCCCCAAATCTGGGATATCTTTAATGTCTACGCCAAATTGAGTCCTACCTCGGTTGGGCTGTGTGGACACTGCCAATGCTGAAGCTGTGTGTCTCAGAAGGGAGCATTAAAACAGCAGGTTCTAAGAGGACTTGAATCATCCCCAGGTATCATTTTATATACATAAATATGCACAGACGTTTTTATAAAGCAATGCACTCTATTGTGCAGAGAAGCTCATGTAACCATTCACATACATACACAAAATTAACCTGGTACTGACTTTCAAGTTGTACTATGAACCTAAAGTCAGTAGTAACAAGGCACGCTTTCTTCATCTGTGTGGGCAGAGAATGTATGTGTGTGTGTGTGTGTGTGTGTGTGTGTGTGAGTGTGAGAGGGAGAGAGAGAGAGAGAGAGAGAGAGAGAGACAGAAAAAGCTATCATTTCCATACTTGTAATGATTTCTTGAGTTTTAAGCATATGACAAGAGTTTGATTAAAGGGATCATCTATGTTACACCTCCTACATTATTTCTGATCTAGTTACTAATACAAGCAGCAAAAGTGGCAAAAATTTCAGTCCCAGTGGTCCAAATGAAGTCCAATGCATTTGCCTGGAAATGGCAGGTGACCACAGAAAACAGTGCTGACATTTTCAGTAACACTTCCCATCACCCTGTATACATACAAAATGCATCTGTAATGTGTTGTACATCTCTAGAAAGTTCTACATCTCTACAATATTTCTCATTTAATTAAAATTAAATATGAGTAGACATCATATGTTTATTACAAGATCATGTCATAATAAAGCCATATGAACTATAAGGCATTGGCATGTAAAATACCAAAGATGAAGTGATATGATATTTATGTATTTATTAGACCTACCTAGGATGTAAAACTGAGATTTATTAGACTCATTGGAAGAGGTACCCAAGATTACCCAAGAGTGGACACTATTACAAGGACACTATTAATTTAGAAGCATCTAGAACTGGTGTTGCTCAAAACCTTCAATATTTAATGTATTCTTTTGAGGAATACAAAGTTTAACGTATGGACCGTGTGACTGAACTAGATATAAAATGTAAAACGTTTTAATACGCTAAGTGAGTGGTACTCTCAATGACAGCTGAGCTACATTGTGGCAAATGTAAAAAACGGTCCGTTATACATTTTGCAATGCAAATCATTGAAATCCCCATTATGTTCAAAAACAACCATCCAACATTCTACAGCATATCATAAATAAAAATACTCAGTGTTATGATTGCCAGAGAAACCTGAGACTAAAACAGAGACAAAAAAACGGAACCGAGTCATATATAATCTCTTAATATCGAACATACATTCGAATTCTATCTCATTATAGAAGTGACCCCGCATATTTGGCCTCAAACACACTCATTAAACCTGGCAATGAACAGGTGAGTTAAACAAGGTGTGTTTGTGCAGGTAAATCATCAAGCTGCGCCGGGTATCAGGCCTCCAGGATCAGGTTTGGACACCCCTGATCTAGAATACGGAAGGACATACGCTTTTATTGTCAGTAGATGGGCTTCATCAATATTTTGATAGTAAATTTAAAATAGAAGATGGAAAACAGAATAATTTAATTCTCAGGTTCCATCTTAGAAAACATTTATTAATAATAAAAAACTAAACTCATTTCACACTCACACAAACTAGACTAACCAAACAACTTGATTTAGATGTAGAAATGTACCTTAAAAATGTTGGTATGAATACAAGTCATATATTTAAGTTTTCCTGTGGAGACAAATGAGAGCTATGAGAGCTATGGTCATTTAACACTAGGTGAACAAAGAGATCACATCGACAACACAATGTATAATTTACACTGGAAATAGACAGGGAATCATGAAGAAGTTACTATTAAACACATATGAATTACATTCCAATAGTTTAACAATAACCATCAACATATGGACCAAACCGTGAAATCTGAAATAAGGTTGAGTGGTAGGTAGATGATAAAAACAAACCTCCTAAGGAAGGTCTTTAAACCTGTTTAAAATGAAACCATTAACTGTGTGTCCTTGAGAAATTTAATCTATACATAATAGTCATCAAGACTTTTAATCTAAAAATAGGCAACTACACTGGCCTAGATACAGGAGTGGTACAGGATTACACTGAAAATTGAAAAGAAGAAGAAAAAAAAAAAGGATCTACATTCAGGGTTAGAGACTACATTAAAGGAGTGATTTGCCTTAAAAAATCCCTTTTCCTCAACTAAACTAAAGAAGCAAACATGGCCAAACAATGAGCTGAACCCTTTGAATACTTCAGTTAACAGCACCTGACCAGGTTGAAGATCATATGCACATTAAGATGGAGGTTCTGAGTTTGTTGGAGCTCATTGAAAACGGATTGTAGTCAATGCACCAAAAACAAAAGACACAGAAGATCAATAAGAACGGGTGAAGGTCCATTTTCAGCAAGCAATACATGGAAATGACCACTGGGTGCTAGTGGTGGAGGAGCCTCTTCTCTAAAGGCCAGAAGACTTTCCACGATGATGTCTTACACTAACCTCCATAAAAGGGTATGAGACAGGTCTTGTCTACAGGATCACATGATAGAGGACCTGTTTTTCTTTCTGCCAGCAGGAATCTACAGTAAGTGAACAGGTGAGAAGCCGGAAAGACCATTCCTTTTCCCAGCAAGTCCCTCGATAAACCCAGCACATGGCAGAAATGGAGGGCTCACCCAGTGTGGGCCGTTCCCCTAAAATAGCTGGATCATAGACTCTCGTGACTTGCCAACACCGATCCATTTCACTAGAAAAGAGGAGGAAATGATTACAAAATAGCTTCATTACAAAATGATCTGAAAACACTACAAGCCAATTTTGCTGACATTTGAGGAGACCGAATTTAGTCTTGGGTTTAACTGCAATGCCAATGATGTTTCACTGTTAAAATCTCCTTTTTTCAATTAATCTAGGTCTATATAATCTGAATCACAGTTCTAAATCTATAATCTCAGCCACAGATGCTTTGCCCATCCAGCATACATAGCTAGGGTGATTTTTAATGCACTCTATGTTGGGCCACAACTGTTAGAATTCTGTCAGTTGCACTGCAGTGTGTATGTGTTTCTGTTCACACTAAATTCTAGCCGATCACAATCAACAATTAGTTCCTTGCTCTTCATATTTTTACCACACATAGCAGACAGTTACATGACTGAAATGTTAAGTGGACAGTTCCTGGCCTTGTTAAGCAATGAAAACTAATGCAACAGTCAAAAGATTGTGTTGTGACACAGCAGCAGTACAGTAGAAAAATGTCTTTACCCATTACTTTAGTAAAGACATGGTCATAATTCTGTTTTCTACTGTAACTGCAGAGATCAAGTGAACCAGAGACTCTTACCAGGCACCCCTAAGTGCTCCTCAATGAAATGAACATATTTCTGTGCGTTTTCTGGAAGCTCCTCAAAGGTCCTAGCAGCCGAGGTGTCACTGTTCCAGCCAGGCAAAGTCTCATACTGGACCTCAACCCTGTGCAACACCTCCTGATTCGCTGGGGGGAAAAAGGGTCTCTTTAAGGTCTCTAGACATCACAGAGTAAAATAGTGATTACAAATTATCTACACACCATAATGTACATTTACCCTGCATCTTGTTTTATTTGCTCCATTTACCAAATTTGTTGTCCTTACAATTTGTACAATTACAGACTTTGCTCCATCGACTGTGGGTGGTGGATTGTACACAGCAGTGACACTGACATGGTAGTGGTATGTTAGTGGGCGTATGTTATTGTTCAATCTATTAGACACATGCAACCTATTGGCCCTGCAAAGTTTGTGTTTGTTATACTCTAGTCATCATTGGTCAGTTTCTGGCCAAACGACACAGAAGAATGGATATTTTTGGTTAGAGGACTATTCTCGGCTCAACAGGGACACTGAGGTGTATAAAAACTCCAGCAGCTCGGCAGTGTGTGGTGCAGTGTGTCCAGAGCACACACATACACAGATGCCACTACCAGCACTCAAACACCACCTGTTCGCTGGCGAACAGAGTAAAGGGGCTAATAAATGATCACAAAAACCTAATCTGTTATTGCACACTACAATGTGGACAATAAATGTAGATGACCAGTTCTGGAGAGCCGATGTCCAGCACAGGGTGGTGAATTCCCTAAACACTTGGTTCAATTCACCTGTTAAGTGCCAGGTTTAGTGAATGTTTTTAAGAAAGGGAACAACCAAACTGTGCTGTACATGCCCTACGTTACCTGATTTGGGCACCGCTGTCCTAAAACATGCAATTCTGTACAAGAGAAACTATTTAAAACGGAATATGGTGCTCACCGGGGAAATGTGGTATGCACTCGTTGTCCACCTTGTATGCCACACCAACTTTGATCTCAGGGAGCACATCCAAGATGTCCAATTTAGTTAGAGCTAGGCTAAAAAGCATAAATATACACATTACTACAAGGCATTTAAGACATTACTGCTACTGAGTTACACTTATTCAGTAACACACTGCACAGTTTTACATCACATGTAAAACTGTCGCTTTTACTCAGATTTTTTAAAAAGCTTGTATTATTTTATTTTGTATGCTTGCACCGACCACCAAAGCAAGTTCCTTGTATGTGTGAACATACATGGCAATAAACCCCTATTCTATTTCATCTAGATAACAGTATCATAAAATGAATCCTCTGGTTGCATGATTTGCCATCCAGTCACATGTTAAGCCTACATTTATGAAGGGCTCATAAACTTTGAGAACAATATTAATAGAGAGATATGTAATACAGACAAAGCTAGGAAAGCTGTAAAGAGTCTAATAAAAGGTGTAATAAGGGATTCAAATAAAATAAAACCCTAAAATTACACAGTATAATGTTTACACGTTATTCCACTGTTTAATGATTACACAAATTTAATTATACAGTGTTTACACTTTTTAAACACACTGTATAATTACTGTGCAGGCAGTGAGATTTGGACTTACGCTGTAAAGCCATTTATCATATGGGCATATTTGACAAGCACCAGATCCAGCCAACCGCATCTTCTCTTGCGGCCTGTGGTCACACCCACCTCCTTCCCTCTTGTTTGCAGCAGTTCTCCAGTTTCCTTAAAAGGAAATGATTACTATTGAATTCATATTAATTTATGAGTACTAAAATAGCTGCTGGATAATTCACAGTCTGTTTATTGTGATATACATACTTATATATATATATATATATATAGAGCAGTAGGAGTTGCCAACACTTAAAAGAACTTAAAAATGTAATAAGGTTTCTGGTCTTAAAACCTTGGGCTGATCATACCCAGTAACAGACTGGTTTCTGTACAGTAGCAGACAGGAAGACATGAATGAAAACACACAGACACACACGGCTAATTCTTTCAAAGCTATATTTGTGATGCTCTGATGTTTGTGTGCAGTACAGCCACAAGGGCAAGACATCTGTAAGCAGAAAGTTCTGCTTTGTCTGACTTCTGATTCTGTACCGTAGGTATCTAAATGCAAGTAACTGAAGCACACGGTTACTGTGAGATGTCTGAACAAGTGACACACAAAAAGGAGATCCTTACATTATTTTGTTCGGAGGGGAAGGCACCGATGCCCACTCGAGTGGTATAGGCTTTCACAACGCCATAAACGTCTCCCACATTCTGAGGTGGCATGCCCAGACCTGTACACACGCCACCCACTGTACAGTTGGAGGAGGTTACGAATGGATACGTTCCTGAAATGACAGAATCATGTCAGGGCTGGGAGTCTGCTGGGCAGAAGAGGTGAAAAGATCACATTCTGTAATTACACCAATCAATGCTCTACAGTGTCTCTCTTTTTAATGTACATACTTCACTATTTTACCAGCACCTCAATTATACACATATCCACATAATATTGCAGACATAAAATCTGGCATCTCTTAAATGGCAACTTTACAGAAGTAGAATCTTAACTCTCTCTCTCCCTGACTTTGACTTTAATATACAATAATAGTGTTGTAAGTGAAAGTTGGGCATGCCTGGTCAAATAATGCATTTTGTTCTGCACTTCTATTTTTTAATGGAAGTGACAACCACTTATTCATGGAATACAATGAAATGTAACACATTCCACTTAAATTTAAAGGCACAATTTTTATTCACTTGAAAATGTAAGATATTACACGACATATATGTAAGAAAACGACATGCGTACGTTATGGCATTCGTATAGTCAGACCACCTGAATTCACAGTTTTTTCTGAGAGATTCATTTGCATTTCTTTATGACATTTCAAACTGAAAAATGACAAGCAGGAGTTTTTATACGTTAAGGCTTCAGTTATAGCTTCAGTTATCTAAAGTCAGTTATCTTTAGTTTCAGATCCTTGTTCAGTTGCTATAAATGAGCCTAAGGAGGCGATGAGCTTGGAACGGTTTACACCTGTCTACACCAAGGCAAGCTCTTAATAACACTTGTTTGGCACATGACAGATTTTATTTACTTTTTTTTTCTCTGTATATAATTAAATAAACTTGGGTGACTGGTAAACTTCAAGAAGTTAAAGAAATGTGCATAATTAAGGTTGTTCTACACAGACTTTTCATTTATCACACAAAGTCAACAAAGCATGTAATTTGACCAGGGATGCTTGAACTTGTTCAAAAAAGCTTGGACTGTGTATTTGTCGCATGTACATAATATCTCCAGCAACAAGTTTTAAAAAACAGTTTTGTTCTTCAGGTTACAGGCCTTTCAAAGCTAACACATTAAATTCAACAGAGCTTTGCCATGTTAAATGCACCTAGCAACCAAAAACTATACATGCTTGCTCATTAACAATGCCCAGAGCGTGGCCCTTTAATTCATTATTCACAGCATAGCAACCTGTGTTGTGTGGTTAAACATACAAATTAACAAATAACAAAAGGCAAACAGGGTGAAGGTGACCAGTAATCAAGACAAACATGCACGGTGACAGCACAGTAACAACAGGTTCCACTGCCTGGGAGATCATGTGCATGTGTATGTGCTTGTTTGAATCTCTAGGTGCATCAGCCACATCTATACTTTGGTTTCCTGCTTAACTCACCAGCTAAATTGGGATGACTTCCCAGCAAGCAGCTTTCAAAAGGGCATCAGTTGGTTAGTATACTGTAGTTTTTTTTTATTTGCACTTGGTCAGGAATGGACCGTACTGTTTTCCTTCACATCGCACAGCTGTAGTATCAGTCCAGGTGACTCACCAAAGTCAATGTCCAGGAGGGCAGCATTGGCACCTTCCACCAGAATCTTTTGAGGAGGCCCATGCAGAGCCTCGTACATAAAGAACACTCCATCTCTCACCATAGGCTTTATTCTGTCCACGTATGCCTGGCAGAAACACATTACTCTCAGACAAGGAGAATACTTGTACATTACCAACACAACACAAACCTGCACCCCTCCATCCCCAAATAGTTTCACCTATTGTTTACAATTGTACCGTTATTTAATTTGGACCATTTTTTATTATCCCCAAGTCCTACTGATCGTTCTGTCTCAAGCAATTAATTAAGAATGAATGAATGAAATTATTCATTATGAATCCTTTATTCCATAATCACTAGTATGTTACATTTTTCTTTTATTTCACATTCCATACAATAGTGTAATCCCACTCAACCCTATGAAGTAATGGTACCTTCACTGCATGAATGAAAAAGAATGTTGGGAAGAAGTTCATACATGAAAAGGCTGGCTAAACTAACTTTCCTGACACACAAAATAATGGTATGATGCAATTGTGTGCTTATATTCTCTGTTGCAATCACATTAGACTTGAATGTATTAGTAAATCTACACAGAATCAGAATGTTGTGTTCAATCTCTGAGAATCTTGTGTTCTGTTAAGTACTTGTGAAACAACAAGCTGGGGCTTTATGGTACAGGTTATATCTGTGTACCAACACTCAAATACCACTCCACACCATATACCATGAACATTTAGAAAGCAATGAGTGAAATAGTTTCTCTTTCAGTGCGTCTCTTTCACACTGTATTGCTGAAGTGCTTTTGTGCTACTAAACCAATTCTGTGTAACGCAGGCAGTCTCATAACGTTATTAAGGTCTGAAAATGCTTACGCAGAAATTTCACACTGACTCTGGAGTGGCAAAGCTGAGCTGAAACCCCTTAAATTAAGTTAAGATAAGAGGGCAACTTACCTCAAGTTTCATGAGCTCTCCATCAATATCTATCTCTAATGAGGGGTACATAGACTTGTACTGCAGCGCTAGGTTTTTATACCTGTAAAGGACAGTAGCAAAGACAACAAATATTAACTGAAGGAATAATATAGCATTTGATATCAGAACATGATGTTTGGCTTGACATACTGGAGACATAAGTAATTTTGGTACTGCTAACATAAGTGTTGAAAACCAAACACCTAAAATAAACAACTGATCCAGAAAAGTGGACAAAAGTGAACACATGGCTAATTTATATCCAACTTAGTACAATGCTTGGTAAGTCTTGCATTATAGTTCAAAAGCTGGTTTGTAAGCAATTTAATGCAACGTCAAAGAGAGTCACATTCCGTCATTCCACTGTAGTTTTGACAGCTACAATGATGGTTCTGAATAGATCTTTGAACTATTTAAATAGTGTTCAGTTGGGACACACCCTCACCTCTCTGAGAACTGCTGAAAATCAGACAGAAGGTCACATATCCTTAGGCCACTCCTGGCAGCTTTGGCTGAATAAACTGGTCCAATGCCCTTTTTCGTTGTTCCTAAACTGAAAGGAAAGTAAGAGGTAAGGTTAACGGTCACTGAAGTCAAATACAAACTCTAGGATTTGTAACCGGCCAGCTATGTTTAACAACCAAAGATGCCATTTCTATTAGTAGCCAGCTCATCCAGTAAGTGGTTATTCCAGACAGGAAGGTGATATAAGGCATGGGCATCCTAAAGTTATGTAATATTTTTAAGAGCTTTACACAGTTTAAATAGAATTTAACATCAAGCATGCAGTAAAATATGAAATATACAAACACTCGTATTGATGTGAGTTTATTTTGGCCAAGTTGAACACCACAAATAACAATAGTTTGTAAGCATTACTGCTGACAAATGTATTTATGCCTTTATTCTGAAGTAAATAAATACATAATTAAATTAAATAATTGCTGTCTGCATCTCAGAATCTAAGAGCATGTCCATTCTGATTTAAGTTTGTGTGTGTTCTTGAGAAACAGTGTTTACATTTTGCCAGCCTGTTGCTGCCTCTCCTGCTCCTGAACTCCATCCACGGCTTGATGGAAATCAAACACTGCAAACAAAGAGAAGCTGACAATAACACTGGGCAATGTTGTGCAAAAATCTCTGCAGTCTGAACACTATATACTCTCAGAGGTTACTGTAACACCTACTCACTTCAGAGCCATTCACGATACTGAACTCTTATCAAAAAAGGTCAATATTAAACTTAGTTACATACATACTGTTGCAGTCATATTTCTGAAATGGTAACGTTACAGAAGAGGGAAGTGGAAAATGCAAAAGCAAAAAAAAAAAAAAGTTTTGACTGTTTCAGACAATATTAAATCAAGGCAAATTTAACTCAAAATGTACCAATAATGACAGCAAAGCAAATGTTTGTTTGTGGGCAACAGGCGAAAAAATGAAAAGTGTTTTAAATACGGACTGAATGATTAGCGCAATCATTATTTTTAAATGGGTCAAGACCACTAACTTAAAACTGCACAAATGATTAAAAAGCAAAAGCAAATAAAATGGCTCATTGGATCATCTGTACTCGACTGGGAGAATCCTTCGTGAACAAAAGGAGAAGAGAAAAAACAAGAGAAGCCTTAGGGTGTCTTGCTTCCTGCAGATAAGCCAGCCTGACTGTCTTATGAGCGTCACACAGCACATTTAAAACAGAACAGTGTCTGCATTATGTCTTCTCTTTGGAAACAAAAAAAAGAGCCAACCTACCAATGTGGGCACGGTCAGAGATGACAAGCCTCTTCTCCCAGCCCTCCAAACCTGTAAGGAAATACAGTCACACTTTTCTAAGCTTATTCAAACACACACAGGCATGTCTAGGGGCAGAAAGGAGATGCGTGTCTGTTGAAGAAACACTCAAACACACCTTTTCCTTTCCGTACATTCTTCTCAGCCTCCTCAAAGAGGCCAGGGAGGTGGATGACTACGCCATTACCTGTGGTAAGAGACAAAAAGAGACCGGTCTGAGTGCCTTATTGCTCTTCAGTCTGGAGCACAGCATAATAGAAAGCATGGCTAAGCACTAGGGCAGTACAATATATTGTTTGTTAATCATGATCACAATATTAGCCTTTGCGATACTGACATGCCAGAAGGCCCTTTGACCAGTCACAGTTTTTGATAGTGTGCTGTGAGCAGCTTGACCAGCCACATCTCCTTATGAGTGGTCAAAGTATTTATGAAATCCAAAAAAAAATTATTCTTTAATTCTAATCAATATTGCAAAGTACGCTGCAATCACATTACTGCAATACTAGCATGTTGTCCAGATGTTCTATACACACACTTTAACGTCCCCTAGAGAGAAACTGTACTACAAAGCACAGTGTAGAATGTTGTTTATACAGGGGTTTTGGCTTAGCAGGAAGTCCTGTGGAATATGTTTACATTCATACTCTCTCATGGATCTTCTGCTCAAATTAGAACGGCTACGTGCTTTCAGGAGTCACAATACACTTCCTCGTGCATTAGTGTGATCAAAAGTAGAGCTATTTAATGGTATGTGGTTTACAGTGCATGGCTTTATTATTTCTTCTAAGCTGCAGGACTTGCAAGCACATGCACTGGAGAGCCATTAGCTAAATAAGATCCCTGCAGATAAACGTCACACAGGAGGCTGGGTGAGTCTGAGAGTGTGGCTTTGTTCCAACTGTTAACATGCCTTCCAGTGCAGTACTAAAAAGCTTGGAGTGGAACAGACACAAACTGTGTGGGCTCTGTACAAATTGGGTGGAGTATCTTTGGATTTAGAAGTTGTAGGGTAGTTCTGAATATTTGACATTCTTGAGTATTTTTTGTTACGTCGGTATTCCATTCAATATTCATAACATAGTGTGTCCTAGTGTTATGACACAGATCCATTCCTATGACTGTGATGTAACCCGAACACACTCTAGCCTTGTCACTTAACTATCCTAGCACAGCTGTAAAATCGTAATCGAGAACATAAAAACACAACTAAGCCACAGAAAAAGAAAAAGGACATTAATGTGCACTGTATTGTAGTAAGAGAAAAAAAATTACAAGAAATGGACCAGGTAAGCGACCTGAGGGACGATAACTCCCTCACTCGTATGTCATGTGTCATGCCGCATGCCGCACACAACTGAACTAGTTATGTGAGTGAGCGTGGTAAACTTGAAATGTTGTATGTTGACATGGTTGCAACCTGATTATCCCCTGTACAGTTTATTAGTGTGATTGCAGACATTCTTATCAAGTTTTATTATTATTATTATTATTATTATGCATGTGTATTTAGATGTTTAATCGTTTAAATTTTCTGAAAACATGAAGACTCCTTTCTGAAAAGGATATGGAGAGTTTCTCAACATGCCAACTTTCATTAATATAACCTGGGGCTATATCTGCAATTCTGGGACATGTCTGTAGAAGTTACCATCATGATTGATTTAGATGGGGCCGAAGTCCAAGCTTAGAACTACTACAGAAATAAGAGTGCAATGACATTTTAATATTGAGACTTGCATTTTAGAAATATTCTATTGTGTTTTAAATACTCACCAATAAAGGCAGTGACCTTGGGGTTGATAATGCCACTAGGTAAAAGGTGAAAGTCGTACTCTACAGAGTCAACCACAACAGTGTGTCCTGCATTGTTGCCTCCCTGCAGAGACAGAAACAATAAAACACATTAATACAGATGTTAAGCAGACATTATTAGTAAATTAAGTGAATCAGTGACCCAGGACACTGCACTTTGTGGTGCCTTGACAGAGACATTTTGCTTTACCTAACTTTGTTCAATACGCCATTTGCATCTGCAATACCCAAATCGTATAAGGCAAACCAAGAATAATGCACTTAAAAACTCAAAGCTCCAGTACCTCAAGTACCTACTACTGTGGACCGTTTTATGCTGTTGGTGTGAACTGGGAGAAGGACTGAGCAGTGTGACACTGTACAGCAGTATGTAGAAATACTGACTCTATGCTTTTAAACTCCAACAAAACAAAACCCATTTCCAATCTCTGAAAACATCTGATTTTATGAACCCAAATACCTTCAAATAAATGCATAGCGTGATTACAATGAATTGTCATGGTATCAAGTTAGATACCACCAGATACATAGATAGACAAATGGAAGCTGTGGATAGAGCTGAACCTGTAAAAAGCCAGGGTGGTGTTTGTTAACAATTTAACCCTCCTTGTTTTTGTAATGTTGTACACACACACACACGCACATACATATAAATAAATAAAATACAATGCTTTTGGCATATGAAACTGCACAAAACTTTAAAAGGAGAAAAGAAAGACAACGGAACTTGACAAAGTTCAGGAGAATTACAAGAAAATAAGTTAAAATAAACAGACAAAAAAGTTAACCATTCTTGTTTTCATTAGGATCTGTGCTGCTCATTTGCATGAGATGTAAAAAAGACAGTGTGAGCTTTAGGCAACATGTAAATATTTATGTTATGATATTTGGTCATTTTATTTGTGAAATAGAAAGCAGGCTATATTGACCTGTTCATTAAGGCTGAAAATGAAACAGTGCAAAGGTTTACAAGCTACTGGCACTGGAGCAGAGTGAGACATTTACATGTTGCATCATTCTGAGTTATAAAAATAGATAAACACCTTGCTGGTGAGACACTGCTGTCTAGTATTAGGTATTTGTGTCTAGCCTGGCATGAACAATTTTTTTAAGTATAAATCACATACAATGGTAACACTGTTGCTCCAATGTGACTGCATATAGGCTGCATCCATTTTCCAAGAAACAAACAGAAATGTGAAGCCCCCTGGGACATTCTTGCTAAATCATCTGATTAGTCAGATTATATTGTATTTTCCAGTCCTCCTTGGATGAGCCAATTGTCCACTCTCTGCCAACATAACACAAATTAGTTAGACAAGCAAAGTCTGACCCTTGTCCTATGTTATATGTATACAGTACGCGAGCACGGTAAACATAGATTAGATTATGTCCACGTACTTGGCATGCAAACGGTCCTCATGCGTGGATATCAAGTGTCTTTGTGCGTCAGTTTTCAACATGGCTTCCGTCAGCACTGACCTCGCACAAGATCTGAGAGAGGTTCTCACTGAGCACACCCAATAAATCAGTCCATATTTGTGCTTTTCCTTTACCCAGCAAGGAGAGGAGCCAAGCTATTCCTGGCCAAGTCCAATGAGATGCCGCTCCTTTTTAGCCGCATTTACGATGTGCTCGTCCCCATAGGACCCACGAGAGCCATATGGGACGTTTAACATTACCAGTGCAGTCTTGTGTTACATGCCCACTTTTTACTGAATAGGATTGAACACATTGGATTGTCTAAAGTGTGTCTCCAGCTCTAGAATTTGCATTATGATAGTACTTGTATGCAACTACAGAACTTAAAGTTAACAAATAAAGTAACAAATAACAGGCTTATTATTTGCTCATTGTATACCAAAGAAACATTTTACCCTCTAAAGGTGTTGTAGCACAACGGTTATAACCATACAGTCAGGTCACGATTCAGTTCGATTCAGACTCACAGTTTGATACACTCACGATACGTTCAACAAGTAAGACTGAAAACAATTTATCTAAAATCTCTCAATATTTAAAACAAAACTATATATTATTTAAAATATTTAAAATGAAGAAAAAGGATGGCCGTATTCAGCTGTGGCAGTCTATTTCTGTCGTTTGTTTTATGAATGCCAGTCAATCATTTCACTGACTGAAGGAGATATGATGCAGCTGTTAATGCTCAGGAATGACATAAAACTTGAACAGACGTTTTAAACAGTTCTCAGTAATGGCATGTGGCATTTTTTGTTGCTTCCGTTCACAGACTGTCACTGGACTGAAGCATCAGGCCATATTGGACAACTTCCATTTTCCAAACCTGACAGGCTAAAAGTAGCTAGCTGTGACTGATCCACAGCAGCATGTTTGCTAGAGGAGAGAAGGTCCGCACTGTAGTGGGATAAGTGGCAGGCTTGCCAACTTATCACCTACAGTGACAGAGCCACAGCAAAGTCTTACCGCAAGCTGCTGGAAGGGCACACTGTCAGACACTGATCTGAATCAACACTCCTTTTAACTTTTTAAAAAACAATCAGGAATGGAATACCTCTTCTGATAGGTGAACGTGAAACACAAATGTATTGCTTCAGGTTTTAATTTAAAATGATTTAAATAGCTTTATATATTTACACTTCTATACAAAAAACATGCATTACAATAGAACAACTAGCCTTTTTGCACCCAGGTATGTTTTCTTTGTCAATCTGCAAAGACAATCTTTGTACATCTTTGACAAAATTTGTATGTTACAATGGTATGTTTATTGTACGCTTGTACATAGTTCTACATTAAAATAATGCAGCATTCCACACCATTTTGTTATGATACCAGCACTCAGCCGATTTTCTGCATGTGCTTGACAATGGCTTGGAAAAATCCCCACTCACTGCCAATAAATTTATGTCACATAATGAAGAACTGGATGCGGTTGAGAGATATTTTAACGGAATTAATTTTAGCAGAAACAATAAGGTCACAACTGACTTCTAATAGCTCCAGCACTGCGTAATGAGGTAGAATGTTTTTTCTTCTTCTGATCTTCCTCGGATAGTAAATCTATCAGTGAGAATATATACATTCAACAGAACACTATGTTTAAATATAATACATTCAACAGAACATTAAAACCACTGGCCTGTGAAGTAAAGAATATTGATAATCATGTTACAATGGCACCTTTCAAGAGGTGGGGTATATATTAGTCAACAAGTTGAGGTATTGAAAGTGTATGGATCTGAGCAACTTTGACAAGGGCCAGATTGTGATGGCTAACAGCTGGGTTGAAGCACCCGCCAAACGGCTGGTCTTGTGGGGTGTTCCTGGTATGCACACACACAAACACTTTTGTATACATATACACACACATTTTTGTAACCTCAGTGGCATTTCAAACTCACGAGATTCAGTCACACTAAGTAAGGCTGTGGGCTAAAACCTAATGTTTTAAATAAACCCACGTGGAGTTCCCATTACTGTATCATTATCAGTATTAAACATACAGCTCAGAGCATACATGTAGGTTAACTGAACAGTCTACACAGCCAGTAAAATGGCTACAATTTGAAAAAAAAAAAAAACTGCTTTATCTGTACCCATGTTATTTACTAATAGACGTTTTAGTTAGTTGATGGTGCCACCGCATACCGCAATCGACAAAATCATTACTGAAGATCCCAATACGGAAAGAACGATTTACACACAACATACTGGCACAGCCCTTCTGCCTCACTTGTGCCTTTACTCTATGTGAGCCTGCGCAATAGCGTAACTATCAGTCAGAGTACTTGAGTACCATTTGTTGTGGCCAGGAATAGATCCTAAAAGGCTGCTGATGCAGCCCGTCGTATAAAAAGCAGAACAACGTCTGCATTCTCTCTCACACATCAATTGTAGGCTTACAGTTAAGCTGCACATTTTTAATAAAGTCATAGTCTTGACTAAAGAACTGAGAAGAACTGTTGGGTTCAGTATGAACCCAAAACCAGTGCCAGGAATAGTAACAAAAGGAAAGTCAACCTAATTCATCCAGCCTTATCCTGCAACCAGTCAGCACCAGTGTGTAAACAGCTTGGCACACAGCAAAGGACACACTGAAACAAATGTGTGTTAAAACTGTGTTACCCACTGAACTGTGGAATACTTACTAATTGCACAGTGTGTGTTATGTGTCCCCCAGCACAGACCACTAGAAACCACTCCAGCTCTAAAGCAGCTGAGCTAAATATAATTTCACTACATCTGTATCAGACCTTGCTCAACAGTGACAACACAGTGGTGACTGCAATAGGCAAATATCTGTCACTTCCTGGAAAGCAGGCATTACTGCTGGTTTAGTCACCTTTCCTCACAGTACTTTCTGAAAGGACAAAAGCGTGACCGGAATTACCCTTATTCCATTCACACATGCAGCATCAGAAGCCACTGATATGATCATGTAGACTCATCTAATTGTACCTTCAGTGACTTTTTAATCTTCTCACGTTTACACATCACTGCTGAAACTTTTAACATCTCAGATGGCCAAAATGTTCATTGGAAAGCTTACCCTGCTTTTTTTCCCTTCATAGCAAGAAAGAAATTCACATCCACACATTTCATGGCTATACCATTTAGCCTTACACGGATTACCCAGCAATACTGATGTGTAACACGACTGCCATTTCAGACTTAGTCCAGGGATTCAGACTAATTAACACATCCTCGTGAATACTGGAATAAAGCATGTGTTGAATGTAAAGCATTGATCTAGCCATTCCTTTGGAGAAAAAGTTCCCCCCATGTTTTATTATTGTTAATCTCTCCTGTTTACAAGCAGTGCCAATTGAAGGAGACACAATAAGCTCCTATAAGCTACAGTTTGCACGAGATTTTATGGTACAGTTATGACCCACAGGTTTTGCACAAGCACATTCGGGACATTTTAACCGGGAGAATTAACATGTAAGCAAGGAAGTAGGCCAAGAGGCCATGAGAGCAGGTCCCCCATGGGGGAGACAACAAAGTTGACTGTAAACTGCAGGGACTGTTCCACGCTGAGTCCATTCAGACAGCCAGCTCAGCTAGCATGGGTCATTTCACATGAAGACGAACGAAAAACTGAGATTTTGCCACAATATCTGGCTAGCGGGACTCTTTGAACGACACCACGCGACTCCAAGCCCTCAAGGTGACTTTAAACCGCAAGGCTGCATGTAGTTCTCCCAGACCAGGACCAGGTGACATTAGCGAGCAACCACATAGCACCATTAGCCCCAATGCTAATAACTATCACCAAAAACGTGCTCTTCTCGCGCAGCCCAGGAAGCGCTGAGCCAACTACAGAGAGTCACACGTTCACCCAGACTATGGGCTGCAGGCAACCGTCTCGACGCCTTGTCCGTGCTTTACAAGTCTCTGTTGTGATTAAGATACCAAGAACCGGGAACCGGTAACAGAAGACGGAAAAAAGCAGCGCTCGGCAGGTTTTAGAGACAACCTCGGTTCCTTAGCTAAAGAGGTAAGGAAACGTGGTTACCTGACATCTGCAGACTATATCTGCGTCTTGGGCCAGCAGGTCCACCACTTTTCCTTTGCCCTCATCGCCCCACTGCGCTCCGAGCACCACCGTCACCTTGTTACCCACGTCAACGCTCGGGATTTGCGACATGCCGGCGACTCCCCGCTGCTCTGCTGCTCTCGGCGCTGCTGTTCCGGCCACGGTCGCCGCTGAGCCTCCTTACCGGGTGAGGAGAGAGGAGGCTGGGCACGGGGCTCAGGACACGCCCCTCACCCTCTCTACCGTGGAGACGCGGGGAGTCTGCAGCCAAGCTAGTGTGTGTGTGTGTGAGAGAGAGAGAGAGAGAGAGAGAGCGAGCGAGCGAGCGCGTGAGAGAGGCCTCGAATCTCAGAACCGCTTGCGGCACCACTGAGGTGTCCTCGAGCAAGGTACCGTCCACACGCACTGCACCCCAGGCTTCACTTGGTGAAAGGGTTGAATCCACAAAGAGAATTTCATGTTGTTAACGCCGCTTACTTTTTATAGCTGAACACAATCAAATCCTCACAGCAATGTCCCACTATATAGCAAAAGTGTTCCCAGAGCAACAGAGGCTTTTACTGCTGTCAGTCTGTGTATTTTTCGAAGAAACATTGGATAAGCAGGTATCCACAAACTTTTGTACATGCAATCTTAGTAGAACTTAGTGTTTCCCCCGTTATGTAGTATCATCCCTTGTAGAAGTATACAGTGGGGGTCATGATAGATTTAACCTCTCTAGAGATTCCTCATGAAAAATCCTTCATGAAAGATTAGACACCTGCAGAACACTCCAGCAGGA
Source organism: Brachypetersius altus (assembly GCA_037974465.1). NCBI lineage: Eukaryota > Metazoa > Chordata > Actinopteri > Characiformes > Alestidae > Brachypetersius > Brachypetersius altus. The sequence goes on from JBBPDB010000146.1 coordinate 10,501,337, forward strand.
TAGGACATCTGCAGAAAATGATTATGTGCAGGGGCATATTAGGCTCATATAATTGACACCAGCTGGTCATTCATAGTACTGTATCAGTGCCTAAAGTGCATGATTTTCATATACATACAACTAGTTTCTAGGCTGTAGAATATTGTATATCATATCAGTTTTTGAGGAAAACAGACTTGGAGTTTTACTGTTTAGTGTCATTACTTAAATATGCAAAGCTCTAGTGTGATGAAGACTTTTATTTTGTAACCTGGTTTTGTTTAAAGGACAACTTAATCAAATCTATGTTTTAAATTAGTACTTGAGTATTCCTTTTTTGACTACTGTCGCATGTAAATGCTTGGTCACACCTGGTTAGACGATTTGATGAGTTTAGAATGCTGGGAGGAAAGAACACAGTTAAATATGGACAGTGCAAAAAATTATAAGATTTTTGTTGTTGTTGTTTTTGTTGTTAAAATTTAGGAAAAAAGCAGGAATTCACTAAAACGTGCCAGTAAGTGTCATATATCATTTTTACATATAGAGGATATGTTCACTTATTTTCACAAACTAAAATACTTTTGGCTATGACTGGTTTACACATAAACAGGTCAGATTTTGTGAGCTGAGAGAGGGATATTCTTTGGAAAGATATCGAGAAGGATAATGCACAAAAGCCTCACTTCTTTAGCCTGAAGTTAGTGAACAAAGCCCACTAGAGGAGCATTAGTACACTACAATAATGTTTATCAGTATAGTGATGACGCCCCTAGAGCGCCAGAGTGAAGAGCGCCGAGCCCTTTGAAACCTGGAGTCCTGCCAGATTCCTTAGAGATCTCACAGCAAAATGACCACAGAAACCAGCTGGGACTTGCAGGAAAACCTTGTTTGTTGTTTATTGTTTCAATTTGCTTTTCGTCTCCTAAGTGATAACTTGCATAAAAAGGAAGCATACTGTATATCAACACACATCACGTCCCATGTGACAATTCAAATAATTGCAAAGCGATCCTATTTTTGTTTTGTTTCTTTCATTAGAGTCCTTGCTCAGATCTGATTTTCTCTTCCTCCTGTCTATTTTAACTTGCTGTATTTTGTTACTGGAAGGTTTTTCAGCCTCTTGTAATTTACAGTGTCAGCCTCATGATGTCAGTAGTTGCACACATCAGAGTCTGAGTTCTCCTTTCCACCCCTCTCTGAGATAAATCCCACTGAGATTATTTATTCATCTTTGGAGTAAATAGCTTTAATATCTGTCTGTTTTTGGTGAATGTCCAGAATGCAAAGATCCATATTAGTGTTAAAGCACTTGCAGTAAAATGTAAAATGAGTATTACATTTCCTCGGTATGTTGCAGAATATTATTTGAAACTCATATTAAATCCTTTTTAAAACTAAGATTCATTTTTATGTTAGTGGAATACTTAAGTAAGTCACAAAAAGTGTATAGAATCATGTATTGTGCATTTACATCTATTACACACTAGAATCCTGCAGAAGAACTGGAGCATCACACTTGATTCTGCATCTGATTCCACAATAAGCCAGTAGAGTGATGTTAGCAGAGGTGTTACTTATGGTAGTACTTGTGGGATATACAATACAGGTTTTGATGTAAAGTATAATTTAGGCATTATAAAGTTTGTGGTAGTTTGTGGTAGTTTTGGATATAACCAGTTTTTGAGAAGATATTTCTTGAATTGTAATATTGTATTAGTTGAAATGAAATTTTAAACACATTGTTTCTCTGAAGCAGATTTATAGCTTTATTTCTTGTATTTTAGAGCCACTCCTAAAAACATATGCCATGAAAGGAAAATGGTCTAAAATGCATTTTTGACCATTTTCCTTTCATGGCATATGTTGTTAGGAGTGGCTCTAAAATACAAAAAATAAAGCTATAAATCTGCTTCAGAGAAATGAGTACAGTAAGAAATTATTTAAGAAAATTCCATTCAGTTGCTAATGGATAAGTGATCACATTTTGGTTTCAAAAGGGTGGGACAACTTTTGTGAGTGAAAGTGTATACCGTGAGTGGATGAAAAATGAAAATTTGACTTATTTAAAGTGAACACAGGATTTTCAGTCTGTTATTATTGTACAAGAAAGACGTCTGATCAGATTTGAACAATATCCCTGCTTGCCATAAACAGCACACCGCCATGCTAGGAGAGGCTTACTATGTCTATTCAGCTTCATCTGTTTCATATTTCTTGAGCTTTTTCCTTAGATATTGCACGCTAACAGGTTTGAAAGTTGAGGCTTGGGACTTATTTTCTTGGTGTCTTGGTTTTGACCTTTCTAGTCCAAAGAAAAGGTCTAGCTCTACGAGTCGTGCTTTGCCAATATCTAAATGCCTACTGATTAAATGGGTCAACAATACAAACATCCCTTTCTAGGATAAATCTTATAGCATCTTATCCTACTGCCTTGCCTGAGTGCTTAAAAAGCAATAATAGTTTGGATCAGTAATTAGAATCTGTAATGCTAAGTGAATGTGAAGTGTCGTAGAGCACAGTGGTGCATAGAGTAAAATGTGTTATGGTGCATTATGTCTGTTTTTTGTGTGTTTTTACAAAAGGGAGCTGCATTGATGCAAGATTAATTTCAGAGAAATCAGACAATAAAGTCAGGGAAGCGTCAAGACTGGAAATATTGATTGTCTACTTCTATATCATCCTGTCTGTTCCCTAGCTTAGAGCTTGGGGCAGCCTTAGAGAGCATGTTTATCTGAGTGGATATATTATTGGTAGATGAAATTTTGTCAAAAATTACAAAAAATGATCTGACTTTAAATGGATTACCTCACCTTTCAAGCCATTCATGTCACTTTTCCAAGCATCAGAGACTGAAACACTGTTTTGTGAAATGAAGATGCTATTAAAAGGTACATAGCAACTGACTTCTGTCACCAAACTGTCGGGATTATTTACTCAGTTTCCAAACTGCCCATCCCAACCAAAGTCACCGGGGGGTTCAGGATCCTAATCCAGTGGTCAAAGGGTTAAACACTTAAAACAGGTAGTCAGGCCATCATGAGGCAGAGCAACTCAGACCGACTGGCCATTTTCCACCTCTAATTCACACGAAATGTATGTCTTTGGACTCTTGGAGGAAACCAGAAGTCCCAGCAGAAACCCACACAAACACAGGAAGAACCCTTGGAGGCCCAGCCTGGGGATTCAACAGCACAAGCACTAACCACAGTGTCACTCAACTATCAGATTATTTCACAAAAAAAAAAAAATGGAACAAAAGCTGGGGCAGACGAGGTGTACGAGTACAATTTGAGTAAAAAATGTAACTGCAGTAGAAGACAATGACTATGTTCTCAAACTAAAACAGTGAAGACTAAAGCAGCACTTAATGGTTTCCTGTTGAAACTGACACAAGGTAGTGACACCTTCTTAAATGACCAAAAGTTAAAAGCATATGGGTAAATTCACAGAACACTGCCCTGAATGCAGTGCAGGTAAATATTTGTAATGTGTGTAAAGGTAACACCTCAACTTTGATCATGTATGTGTCTTCATGTTTATATAGTTAATAAAACATTATCACTGAGTTCATCTTTGGGAAGTGAAGGGTTAACTTGGCAAGTGGTGCATATGTCTGAGGAGGAAGAGGGGGTCTATGTCTGTGATGTCACTTCCAGGAAAAGGGGCACAGTGATCTGGACTGATTACTGGGACCAGTATTATAGGTATGATCAAAGACTGGCCATATTTGTGAATAAGGGTATACGATCTCAATCAATGGTAGGTCAAAAAAGAAAGCAATAGAGGAAATCTGTTAAGGTTATGAAGGAGTAACTCTTAATTAGGGTTTGTACACATGTTAATATATTTTTATTCAGAAACTAACTGTCCCATGTTGACAGTGATGATATTAAGAGGGATAGATAGATAGATAGATGGGAAAATAAATAATATAGTCATTTTAAATCATTCTTGAGTTCTGGTGCAAGTAAAATGTTGACTGAAGATATCTACATGGTGATCACAGGAATATATACAGCAAAGGAATATAGTATTAGAATATATACAGGAGAGTAAAGTGTATAATAACATTTTCACAGTTTCAAAGTAAGTACAGCTGAATAAAGCGCATTGAATATTGCACAGTAGTTTTTATTGCAAAGAAGTTATTGCAAAGTAATAGAAGGGTGGAAAAGAGAGAGTGATAAAAGGATAGAAAGGAGAGTGGTAGAAGAAATACAGAGAGAGAAAGAGACCGAGAGAAAGTGATGGAGACGGTTTAAACAATAGAAAGAGATAGAGAGAGAGAGAGAGAGAGATGGGGAGAGAGAGTGATAGAAGGGTAGATGAGAGAGAGAGAGCGAGAGAGATCCGCCCCCACTGCTTCAGTATTGAGGCTCCAGTTACTGAAATTCTGGTGTGAACAGATGTTCACGTTACTTTATCTCAGAGCACATCTCTCCTCACTCGTCTGAAGAGCTCGTATCTGCTCGTTCTGTTTGCATGGTTGAAATTCATTAATCTTTTCCAGTGTGCAGCCCGCGTCCCTGCTCCCCGGTGAGTGAGGACCACAGCAGGAGCAGTGCAGGTTCATGTAGCCCGTCGAGCTCCAACAGCTAGCCCCTGAGCTACAACCTAACTGGTGGCTAATGGTAAGGAAGTGCTCTGCGGTGTAACGTTACTGGAGCCTGTGTTGCTCGTACGGCTGGCTTTTATGGAGTTATTCTCTTTTCATTTCAACCACAGAGGCGTAGAGGACAGACCGCATCCAAATTAGCCTACTGCCATTATAAGAGACATCCAAAAACGAAGAAAACCGTCGTTAGAAGGGCAGCAGCGGCTAGCTGGCTAGCTGCTTTGGCTGAACGGAGAAGACGGGCTGAGAAAAAACAGGAGGAAAGACTGTAATGGCAAACGAGCCTGTTATTCTGAACGTGTATGACATGGTGAGTCCCTCTAAATGTTTTCTGCACACGTTTTTGCTTGGCTGTTTTGAGTGAAAAATGTGAAAACAGGACTTGGCTCTCTGTTTTGCTCGAATGATGTCCAATGACACACCAATGTGGGAGCAGAGCCTGAGAGAGAGGAGAAAAGTGAGATTGTGTGCTAAATAAAACGCTTTCTGCTTCCAATCATTTAGGGTTAATGTCAGTCTGTTCTGCTGTTGCAGCGCAGTCTACTCATTTAGCACAGTGTCTTGTTTTCATAATCACTAGAACAATATGTCAATGCTGACATAAGCTACCCTAATGAGGATCTAACGGGATGTGGCTGGATAATGCAACCCCTCCAACACATTGAATGGCTTCCTTACAGGAGTAAAATGACTTTGGCTGTTTGAACTGTCACATCATGGCAGAGGACTGAACTACACAGCCTTTACTGTAGACTTTGTAAAATTGATCTGGATGTTTAAGCTTTGTGTGTTATTGCAGAAAGCCCCAGCCATCCTGCCACCTAAGTGTACAGCATGTTCTTATCATCACCTCAAGCTCATTTCAAGCCCTTGGGACAATTTTACAAAGAGAAATTTTGTCGCTGCAACAAGTTATTTGCCTTTCTCCTTTCATGTGATTTTCATCTAGTGATATGACTGAGAAACATTATTTAGAGCAGCAGAATCCCTCTTTAGCTTCATAAACTTCCTGAACACTCATCTGTTCAGAGAGCAGCTCCTCTCCTAACACACTATCTGCCTTCTTGTACTTCTCTTGTATACATTTTTAGCACTTAGTACTCTCCTGGTTCTCACACTGTCCTGAAACTTGAATGTGTCCTCATATTGTTAGTCACTTTGGATAAAAGCATGAACCAAATGAATGTAATGCAATTTCATGACACTGCACACTGGGTTTGCTAAGGACTGAGTGTTCAGGCTAAGGTATCAGCTGGTAAGCTACACCTCAACCTATAAACATTACATGCTGGTGCAACCCTGAGGCTGATTTCATTTTAAGAATCAAAAACTAAGTAAAACAATGAATTCCTGCAGCACACAATTAGTGTGCATTTAGTATAAAGTAGCCCTTTAAATGAGCTGCATGTAGGATTCAGTGTTGGCTTTCTGCTGCTGAGTTATTTTCTGTAATCTATTTTTGCTCAACCATCTACCCTTCACTCTACTGTTTTTATAAAGAAATGCCAGTGGGGATTTGTTTCCTTGACCCACACTTGCTCTTGAGAATTATATCTGATGTGGAATCGTGCAGTGTGTAAGCTGCTGAGCAATGTGAGGAAGTCTGTTTGATTAATTCAAACTTGTGGTCATTCACATCAACATAAAATGATTAACCAGGTACACTGGTCTTAAAAGCAGACTTAAAACTGTTTATATACGTTCTGTCAAAAGACCACCTTGTCTAGCTTGCCCTCATTATCCAGCCAGTCAGTCTGGTGACAAAGAAAGGAGACTAATGACCCGGCATAAAAATGTAAGAAGACAAAGCTAGAACGCTAAGAGACATCTGCTGCATGTTGACCTGTACCTTAAGGAGTAAGTCTGAATGTTTTTTAAAATAAATATGGGCACCTTCGTGTCAGGGTTTTGAAAACAGCTTTGTCCAACAGAAGGTCATGACTGTTTTTGGGCTAATGAAGCAGATGCAGGTCAAACTGCAATTCAGCAGATTCTTAACACTAATGGTTTGCGTGATCAACGAAGACAGTAATTCTCCAAATGGAATTAGACATAAGAGGGTGGAGTTCATGATGCATGTTAAATTTCAGACTTGCATCAAAGTATTACTTTTCCTGGACATTTTCTTAAATTAAATCAGAATTTACACAGCCTTCATAATTGTGAAACCCACAATGGTTTGAATGGACTTAACAGGCCTGCATCCTGCTAGAGACTCGAACTATGTACAGGTGCACACAATGTGAAACAGGGCAGAAGTGTTTGAGGTTTGAACAGATGTACGATATTGCTTCTGTTCTTCCAGTCTATATATTTGCCCTTGTTTAATTTGAAGTCAGTTAAACTGCTTGTAATCACATTAAATGTTTTTTTTTTTGTTTAACTTTACATTGTTATTTTTTCATTTGTATTATATTTGGAGGACTTCACAGTCAAATGGACCTTTGGGAAATGGTAATTTAGTTTATTTAGCAAGAAGTCAATAGACACTCCCAAATCAGCCCCACATCAGCTCATCTGCTCCTAAAAAGGTTCTTTAAAAACAGACCCTGTTGTCTATAATGGCTGTAAGCAGTGTTTAGCTGTGTGGTGAAGTTAAGTAAGTCATGCTGTGTCTTAAACCACATTGACAGCTCAGTACCTTCTTAGTGAAGAGCTGCATGCAGTTTCAATGGACTGAGGGGTGTTTTGGTGATGTGTTTTTATGGAAAAGATTTGGATAGCTATGGACATGTAGTGTTTGTTAGCAACATTAGCCTTTACCATTTACCAGATGTGCAAGTTACATATTTAACTATTCCCTTTACTGCAATATATTTTTTGCTAGTTGCTTTAGTTAATGTAATAATACAGTGTACTTAAACTAGTACATATGTGTAAGACATTTTTTCAGCACAATGTGCTAGTGTTTCAGATGACTGGCTTTTAAATGTTATTACTGCAAACATATTAAATATAATTCAATATCAAAATATTACACTACATTTAGAGAATATAATACTTTGAATTGAATCACTGTCAATCCCTACTGTGTTGGCACTGTCCTCTGGTGTAATGGGGCAACATCAGTTAAATGGCAAGTGAAGTGGCTTAAAACAATAAAGCTGTTGAACCATAGCTTTAAGGCCTTAAATAGACCTGCAGGATAATACTGAAAGGAGATATGTTAAAATGCTCTGCGCCATCTATCTTTCCTCCCCCATACTAACCTGTATTAGGTTTTCACATGTCTGTGCTGTTTCTTGTGTAGCATTCATGGTCTATTTTCGGCTGAATGAACTTCTGTCTCACATGCTCACAGCACCCTTAACATGATTGTGCCCACAGCTTTAGTTTATTGCCAGCTGCATTTTTTAAACATGAGAACTGGCCTACAAAAAATTGGGAAATCACAGTGTTGCTCATGACTGACTCACTCATTTAATCTTCTCGTTAGCTGCAAAGTTACATCTACCTTTTAATCCAATAAAGCAGGAGGATGAGACATCAACAGCCCATTATAGCTGCCGCTGCCTGCCTGGACTCGGAGCTTTCAATATGTTGCCCTATTTTTAAAGGGATTGAAGACTTCTTGGTTGTTAAATAAAAAAGTTCAGAAATGAGCTTCTTGAAAAAAGAGAGTATAAAAGTGTATTCACTGTATTTTAAAAATCATTATCCAAGAGACTAGCCTGTAGCTTCACGTGTTTGATGATACCACATCAAATCTTGATCTCTTGAACTATTCAGAGAGCATTCACATACAATAGTTGACTGTTGAATAGTTACATCAGAGCATGCATTGTGGGGGGCTTTAAGTGCTTAAGGGCTATAGTGTAAATATTATTGCTGCATTTTTCTTGATAAGGGCCATAGGCAGGCAAGATACAACAAAATCTGTCTTTTGTATCTTGTCTGCCTATGGCCCTTCTCAAGAAAAATACAGCAGCAACAT
>JBBPDB010000146.1:10514734-10541809 GCA_037974465.1 Brachypetersius altus
GCCATAGGCAGGCAAGATACAACAAAATCTGTCTTTTGTATCTTGCCTGCCTATGGCCCTTATCAAGAAAAATGCAGCAATAATATTTACACTATAATTTAAAACTTAAAGGGTGAAGTTATTGGTAGCCGAGGGTGTCATCTGTCTTTACGTCACCTTCCCTCTTTGAATGAAGTGGCCATTAACACAGCCACCATGTCCGCCAGTCTGAAGCAGCAATCAGTGCTTTGTTATGACATGTATTTCATATTCTCCTTGAATATTGTTTGATTTAGTTTGGCAGGTTACATTAGTGTAAGCATCTCCAACACAAATTGTGTTGATGCACCACATCACACCACTCACAGACACACACACACACACACCATTGCATTTACAATGGATAGCTGGACTTTCTGAGTAAAAAGGAGCTAAAGTTGGTTAGTTGTGGTACACCGTCAACCGTCTCAGAAGTCAGGGACCGAACCAAAGCATTAAAAGAGCGAGCCATTTGACCTCTAACCATTTAAAAACATGTCTCCTATTCTGTAGAAAGGAATAAAGAAACCGCTTTAAAGCCAATTAAGCTTCAAACAATTCTTACAAGTTGCAGTAAAATAAACTCTAGCTGGCTGGGTTCATAAGTGTAATGAGGTATGCTGCACAGATATTACATCAACAAGAACCCTTTATAAAGGAATGTTGCTGCGGTGTCTGCTCTGCTTATAACTCCACTTTAGTAAGGCCAATCCCTTGGTCTGTGAAGAGAAGGATGTGTTTAATAAGATTTGAGGTAATTGAGGGCAAGTGGATAAGTGTCTCGTTTCAGAGTCCCTTACAAGAAGCTTTGACAGACTCACTAGCCTTTCGCTGTGAGCTCTTCCTCTGCACTTCTCTGCGAAAAAGGTTTCATAGCTTTGTTAGTTCCTTTTAACTCGGCGGATTGCGGCGTCTGCATTGTTCAGATGAGACTGCAGTAGAAAGGGATATCAGTTGAACGTTGTTAAGATGATGTATTGAGATGCATCTGTCTTCTGAGTACACCTTTGTCGGACGTTTCCTTTGAACACGAAAAGAGGACCAGCTGAGTCAGAAGGCAAGTCTGAGCTTGTGGAAGCCACAAGTGTGTTGGGTCATTTAGAATAAACAGATCTGATAGTTATCTTACTCATGTTACAGTAGACTGGTGTGTTCTGCAATGCAGATGATTCATAATAAGCATCCTGGTTTTATGATAAAATAATGTACAGCCAGTTTCTTTTGTCTTTAGACCTTGATTCAATTGTATTAACACTGTACAGTCTGCTCCATAATTATTGACACCCTTGGTAATGGTTGCTTAAAATGTGTTTGTGGTTACCTACCTCAATCTCACTCTGAAATATAAAAAAAATGTCTCTCTTTATATTTGTTTCACACAAATGTCTGTATTTATATTATTTGTATAGTGTGCTCTTTATTTTATACTGTTGTATAGCTTTTATTATATTGTTTTTGCTGCTCTTAACTATCTTATCTCATAAAAATGTGTTAATTTGGTAGTTTGGTAGAAAATAAATACCCCCTGTGAAAAATCCGAACAACACAATTCTTCTTTACTGAAGCATAAACATGAGGTAATAAACATGAGGAGAACAAAATCCTTTACTTATTTGTCAAAATGTGAATTATGATTCAATAATTCACAAATTAAATAAGACCGTAGTGTCTATCAGAGAATAGTTGTAAAAAAGAACTATATGCCTAAAAATGCCAATATCTATCAAACTCATTGCTGTTATATTGGCAAATGCACTAAATGGACGGGTGCCAATGAACATGACAGTGGTGTTAAATATATATAGTTTGAAAGTATTTTTTGGTTTTCTTAGCCTAAATTGACTTCATTCATAAATGTTTATATTTTCAAATTGTGTGCCAATTGTGCACAGACATTTTTATGTCCTTTAAATTTAGTTCGTTTTTTACTAATCTTTGCAATGGTGCCCATAATTATGGAGCTGACTGTTTACACACATTACATTCATAAAAGGCTTTTGTTTTGTGCAAAGTTTTACACACTGGAAAACATCAAAAGTATAGCAACAATACCAGCGAGTTGTTATTTACCATATAAAAGTAGAAGAAGAGACAGAATGAAGAAGCAGTGAATGCTTGCCTTCAAGTATAGATAGGCGCTTTTTTTTCTTTAATAGAGACCTTTATGAGACGGCTGCCATATTTGGGTGTTCAGTGTTTTTCGCAGACAGTGTGTACCCAACTTACTCCATATCTTCACAAATCCTTTGGCCAAGGGTGGTCTTTTTTCCTCTTCAAAAGAATTAAACTTATTGCTGTGAGAAAAGTAGACTGTACTGTTTCATCATGGTTTGGTTGTTGCGTTGTTGCTACCTCACAGTTGTCTGAAAATGCTTCAGATACACAATCAAAATGATGTCAACAGAAAGCTGTTCAGAAATCTGAATTCTGCAATAATTACAGTATATTGCAAAATGCTTGATGCAGAAACATTACAACATGGTACAAAATGTACAGTGGTCTGTCGTGCCAATCTACTACAATCAGCTGTGCATGACATAAAATGACAATACAACAATTGAGAGTACCCTGCATTGAAGAGTAAGACCATATTGAATCAGGAAGTAATGTATGTTGTGCAACTAAGATATGTAGTGCAAGTGGAGTGTGTTCCACTTCAGATGTTCCACATAACAGCTTTGTTTTTTTGTTTTTTTGTTTACTATGAGTGCTCTTACATCAGATGAAAGCTGCAGCACATGGCACTGTATTTTTTATGTAAGTGAGGACAAATTATGCTTATAACAAGCCTTTCTAAAATGACACAATTCTGTTCCACGTTTGTGTGCTAAGTGTCAAATTTTGCATAATGCTCAACAATGAGAGGTCTTGTCCTCAGTTTATCTTTTCCAGCTCATGAAAAAAAAAATCAAAGATTACTTCAAATTTGAAAATGTTATTTTGCGACCATTGATATCCCTTTAGAAAGCTGAACATAGCCTCTAAACAGAGATTCGAAGTGGACAAATTGTTGTTTGAATGAGGACATATTATTTTAATAAGCACATTAATTTCAATGGGGCAAGATAATGCACCATTAATTCCACCCACCTACTTCGGTCCACATATGGAAATTAAGCTACAAAACAGCCTGTTTTTGAAATTCTTATTTTATGCATTTATTTTGTGATGTCAAAAAAACAAATTATTTTACATATACATGCGTATTCAGGCCACAACAGCTCCAGTTCACCTTGAAGTCAAGAGCAGTGTCTCAGCACAGACTGCTTTTAAATGATCATAATACAGGGCAGTCCTTCAGAACAAAGACTACCTAAAAGACAGTAATTGAAACAATCTGCTCAAGTCTAAGGATTAAAAGACGGTCAGTCTTGGCAACCCAATGTTCTGTAGCACATCATGTTTTGATGGTGTAATAAGAAGGTTTATACAGGGAGGCCTCCAGATGGTTGTGTACAGAATCAAACCCGAGGGAAGCGGCCTAAACTCTCACCCGTCCGTGACCCACTCCTTATGGTTCCTTACTAAATTGTCAGCAAAATAGGTCAACTGTCGCTGCCCATATCTTCTGAATGGCTGCTTATTAAGGCCAGAGATCCTCACAATGGACAGAATTTCCAAAGCAGTTCACTTCAAGCAGTTTAATCTCTGAAGTCAGGCCTGCAGGTGAACCATGACTTTTCAAAACATATCAGACTTGCTCTCTGAAAGTGTTTCCTTTGTGGTTGCAGCAGCATTTTGTTTCTTTGTGATCATACAGTAGGAAAGTTAAGCAGTGCTGTTCAGTGTCTTGATCATCCACTGAATGCTTCCTTTGAATTTCAATGTCTATGTCTCAACTAAGTGCAACTAAGCATTTTTTATTCCAGAGGGTGTTTATTTCTACCACTGAATACATATTTATTCACATTGTTTTCAGCTTTACAGCCAGTTGGAGCATATGGAGTTGTTGTTTTTGTCCAAACCATATGTTTATTGTTAAGGACAATAATGATTGGAACTGTATTAACTGTAATTAATTAATTGGGGCAGCTGGTGGCCTGTTAGTTAGGGAGCTCACCCTGACATCAGAAGGTTGTGGGTTCAAATCCCTGGCAGTCCACTAGCACTGAGTTACCCTTGAGCAAGGAAGCCTCCCCACACACTACACCCCTGGTGCCCCTCGTTGGTGGCAGCCCCCTGCTTCAACGGGTGAATCGGTTAAGTGCAGGGAAAGAATTTCTGTTCACTGCTGTGCTGTGGTGTTTTCATGCGTGACTATATGGGGCCACTTTACGTTACTTTTATAAATTACTTAAATCTACTTATAAGGAATGTGTTTTTTGTTCTTTCTAGTACTGGATCAATGAGTTCACTACCTCTCTGGGAATTGGGGTCTTTCACTCAGGGATTGAGATTTATGGCAGAGGTGAGATGCACAAGCAATTTTTTGCTCACATTTGTTGACGTGTTACACATCTGTACACCTTATTTGCATGTTGCAGATCTGTAAGAATTATTCATGGCTTTCTCTCTTTTGTTGCAGAATTTGCTTATGGAGGACATCCATATCCGTTTTCAGGTATATTTGAGATAACACCTGGTGATGCCACAGAGCTTGGGGAGACGTTTAAATTCAAGTGAGTTTCAGAACACATTACCGTAGAAACTTTTAAGATAAAGGGAATATCAGGGACTGTTTTCTCACACTATTTCCTTCCCTTCTTACAGAGAAGCTATCGTTCTAGGGAGTACAGACTTCACAGAAGAGGATGTGGAGCGAATCATAGAAGAATTGGGAAAGGAGTACAAGGGGAATGCATACCACCTCATGCACAAGAATTGCAATCACTTTTCCACAGCACTGTCAGAAGTAAGCAGAATTCAATTTGACTATGATTCAGTTGAATTCTTTTAATGATCTATTTTTATTATCTGGTGTAACTTCTGAAAATCCCTAATTGACACCTTAATGATGCATCACAATACAGTGGGTACAGATAACAATCACCCTCTTCAAAACTTCATATTTACATTTTACACTTTGCAGCCTGAAATGAAGACACACACACAAACATTTTTCCAGCTGTATTTACTCAATTCAGTTTGTAACATCCAAATGAACATTATAGCAATAGTTCAGTTCTTTTTGGACCCACAGTTTGCTTTAATTGCAGACTTAAGTCTGTTGGGATACTTCTCTACTAATCTCGCACACCAAGACTGCAATATTTGGCCACTCAAACTGCTGCCACCTCTATGATTTATTGTAAGTGGGTTGTTTTTTGGACAGTGAGCTGTACTGGCTTTCTGCCACAATTGAAGCCAAATAATTCAATTTGACCATTACACCCTTTTCCACTTGGCCTCAGAACCTGTTTTGGCAAAGCTTAATTGATACTTAATGTGGTCTTTCTTGAGGTGTGGCATTTTGCTTGCTGCCACATTTGGGGAGCACAATGACCACTCTTTGCCATAAAATCCTGTAACCGCTTCAAACAAAACATAATTATAGACTTCACTGTGGTTAAAGGAACTGAAAGCTTTAGATTTTTTAATTCCATCTTCTGACTTCCCTAGCCATAGTTTATCCCTGAGACCTTTTGCCAATCCCTTGCCACCCATAGTTGATTGTTTCTGGAATGCTCTGGGAATAGCTGTTTTTATGCTGAACTAATCAAAACCATTACAGTTGATCACAATCGAAAACACAGCTACTTGTTTTGAAAGAGGATGGTTCTTCTCCGTACCTACTGTTCTATGCATTTTCACCTTTAATCCATACAAATACATACTGTGTTTGGCAAAGACTGTTACTGGAAAAAGACAGGATTCTAATTTTTGCATCTCTGCTGGTTTTGGCAGATCCTATGTGGTCGTGAGATCCCGCGCTGGGTGAATAGACTGGCCTACTTCAGCTCCTGCGTGCCGTTTCTACAGAGCTGCCTGCCTAAGGAGTGGCTAACACCAGCTGCGTTGCAGTCTAGTGTTAGTCAGGAGCTGCAGGGAGAGCTGGAAGAAGCAGAGGACGCTGCCGCCTCAGCCTCCACGCCTTCCTGTGCTGTGGCGCCTGCTCCCATTCCCAGGCCCACCCGACACCAGCCACGCCGATAGACCCTGCTGCCTTGACTGACAGGCCTCAGAGACTGGCCCAATGCTGCCAATAGAGCCCATCCCTTCCAGTAACAAATCTGCAATTCACCAGCAGTGTGGATAAAGCCCTGCCCTATTGGATACGGGCCTTACTTAATTGTTTTGTTTTATTATTATTATTATTATTATTATTATTTTGTTATGGGCCCAGTGAACTATCAGGCTGCTTTACAGAAACAAAAACACGTGGTGTTTTTAGTCAGTGTTTAAAACATTTTATTCTGACATTTGATGTTTTCTTTTGAAATCTCAGGACGGAAAGACACTTTTTACAATGTTCAGTTGACTCACCTTGAGTTTTTTTTCTTTTATTAATCTTACTGTAATGCTTTTTGCAACGCTGGATTTTCTTATAAGCCTTTCTTTCTTCCACCCCTGAAGAAAGGGCCCCAGTGTCTTGTTTTTCGGGGGAGCTTTTGTTTACAGCTTTGTGTTTCCGACCACATATGGGTGTTCTTATTACAGAAGCTGCCATCTGGGCCAAATTACCCCACTTTTGTAAAGATACACATCTCATGTCTACCCACCTTGGTGATTGTGCCTAAAGATTCTTACTGTTACTTGCTCAGAGAGCTCTGCACTCTTTCTCTACGGTTTACCTGTCAGTCTGCTTTGAGTAGCAGACTTCTTTCAGTACCCTGAAAAAAACTACTTCAGATGTTTTACACCTTTTAGGTTTTTAGAGCCTTCTATGTATTGAAGAAACTGTTTGTATTCCATTTTATGACTATTAAAGACAATGACAACTTTTCTGTTCTGAAAAACTACTTTTTTGTGCTATACTGTATATGAAACACTCAGGAATGCTATATTAGACATAAAGTTAGACGTTTCAGAACTAAAGCTTGTTAATCCAATGCTGAAATTACAGGTCATCTCTAGATTGGTTGTTAATGCAGAGACAAGAGAAGTCCTGTATTAAGGGAAACCTTTAAAGATGCTGTAAATGATCTGGTATGGTCTCATGAATGGAATCCTTGCCATGATCCCACTGCTGCTTCTTGCTGTTGTGCTTCAGAGTCTAGTTACAGTCTCGGAAACTGTTACCACTGTTGGCGTTTCCTCCTCTGGTTTGAGTTTCTTCTTGCAGGAGAACGCTTTTTTAATGTCCTTGAGTCTCGTCAGGAAAAAGGAGAGGATCGAGTCCACAAAGGGGGCAAGATTTAAGAGGGCGTTCACGACCACTCCCAAGTACTGAGTGTAGCATTTTAGTGACAAGGCATTGAGCAGCGTGTTTAAAACAAACGGGAGATAGAGGATGCTGTAGTTGAAGAAAAGCATGGCCTGCATGCCCAGAATTCTTTTCCTCTCAGAAATGTTCATTGACAACTTGCAACACCACAAGGCTCTGAAGGTATCCACTAAGAAGAACAGCAGGATAGCGAACGGCAGTAGAAGAATGATGGAGAAAAAGAGCATGTAGCCGTTGAGAGCCAACAGGAGAATGGCAATAGGGGCCGCCCATAAGGCCAAAGAAACTATGGCTGACTGTTTGACTTTCGTGCAACAAGTTGTGTACTTTGAACAAGACACCAACAGGTACCGCTCCTGTGCGAGACACACCATGAACACGATGTTGGTAATGACGCCAAAGTAAAATACCAAGGAGGAGATGTCAGCCAGCGTGGAGGCTTGCATAATGGTGTCTATGGGCTTATTCGGCTGTCCGAAGATGCTGAAAATATCAGAGGCAAGCAAACTGATGAGGTAGACGGGTGCAGCTTTGCCATTGCTCACTTGTTGACTCATAAGGTAAATCGAGACGCAGACTCCAGGCAGACCAAGAGCAAAAGAGACCCACCTCATAATCTGAGTGGTATTATTACTGAGAGCGGTAGCGTTGTCTTTTCCATTGCACAGAGTTAGGTTTTGAATTAAATTTGCAAGTATATCCATGTCCCATTAGAAACAAAGAAGTCTGTTACATTAACCATCAAATGTGCTATTTGCAGAA
Source organism: Brachypetersius altus (assembly GCA_037974465.1). Taxonomy (NCBI): domain Eukaryota; kingdom Metazoa; phylum Chordata; class Actinopteri; order Characiformes; family Alestidae; genus Brachypetersius; species Brachypetersius altus. Next base: position 10,522,839 of record JBBPDB010000146.1, read on the forward strand.
ATATCCAGGAGCTCTTGCGCTTACTGCCAAGCCAGTCCGACTCAGGCAGCAGGAGAGAATTTACAGAATCCATGAAGAAGCAGGTTTTTTGGGCTCCATAGCAGTAGCACCTCAGGCACAGGTAATGTTGCTTAGAGGCTCCTTTTCCTTCACTGGGCTGCTGAAGGATGTTGCTGACCTTCTCACCAGGAAACAGGAAAGTGAGAACATTTGTTTGTTCAAAATAATTTAGATTCTATCACTATTTTGGTTTCTGTGGTAAAGGGTTCCAATTGGCTCATTCATTGCCTTATTTGAATAATGGTCATTGCACAATAAGTATGCAAATACTTGAGTTTGTGGCTTCGCTAGGGTTCCTGACCAGTGACGATGGAAATGTTCGCTTAAACTCTTCTAGTTCACTCTAAAACAATCCCACTAGTGGTGTGCGATACCACAAAATTTGGTATCGATCCAATACCAACTAAATACAGAGCCAATATCGCAAATACCGATACGTTTTTTTTTTTACTTTTTAAAGGTGGATGCATCATCAAATTGCTAAATCTGAATTAATTTGCCTGTCCTTTAAGGGTTTTTGTGTTTATTCCTTTGAATTATTAATTAATTAAAACCCAGGACAGAATTTGAGCAAGGTTATGAATAGAAATATACTTTATTAACATAATAATAATAATAATAACAATAAAACAATAATGAAAAATAATTTAAAAATAAACAATTAGTGAAAATACAACAAATAAATTGCAATTAAAACAACCCCCAAAGAAATAAGGAATAAAGAAATATAAATGATTAAGACTATAGCACATCTACTTGTTGTTGAAATATAGTAATTATCACAGTTAACACAAAAGGGTAATTATATTCAATCAAATCTGAGCCATATTATAAACAATGTGTTTGTTTCAATTCCTTTAAATATATTCATTTAAATAACACCTTTCAGAGGATAAATGAACTGTATCTAGGTCGTAGCACAACTTATACTTTTTGAGTTGGCTGAAGTAACAAATGACCAGCTGCACTTTGAAAATTATTATTAATTAATGCTTAATTACTTTCACACAATTATCTACCTGGATATTCTCTGCCACACTGAAAGGCTTCTGGCAGTGACCTCTGCCTCTGGGGCAGGGTCTGGGTCTGTCGGGGTCGGGGGGGTTCTCTCCTCCTCCCTCCATTTCTGAAGCTCAGTATTTTCTTTTTTATGACTTTTCATATGTTTTATTAAAATTTTGTTGTGTTTCCAGTGTGTCTAACAGCCTTTTTACAAATGAGAGCTGGCTGTTGTTTCATTTTAAGGTTCCTTTCCTCTCTGCCATTCCTCTGCTCCGTCTCTCTCTCTCTCTGTATGTTCTCTGCTCCGTCTCTCTCTGAATGTTATCTGCTCCGTCTCTCTCTCTCTCTCACTCTGTATGTTCTCTGCTCCGTCTCTCTCTCTCTGTATGTTCTGTGCTCCGTCTCTCACTCGCGCGCGCTCTCTCTCTCTCTCTCTGTGCGCGTGCACGCTGCTTACTCGTGTTCGCCTGTCGCTCTTAAGTCACGTGACAGTACAACATCAAAACACAGGAGGGGGAGGAAGAGCAGAGTGAGCTCTGTGCTGTGACTGGAGAGGCACTTGAAAGTCCCGGCACTAAAGTATCGATCTTATGACACTGGTATCGATCAATATCAATACCAGCTTTGATATCGATATTATCGTTATTTGGATCGATCCGCCCACCACTAAATCCCACATAAATGATGACATTTCAAATGACCCACTTGGACATGTTTCATTTCTAGCACAATTTATTGGATCTGCATCATTCAGAGGTAATACGCCCGACACATTCATCATTGTAAGCAACAATATGCACTTTACACAATAAATAGGTTAATAACTTACACAAGAGTCAGTAGCAAAGCGAACCACTGATTAAGACCACTTGAATAATGACTTTTTATCCAATACTGTATATTTTGCCCTCTCCCAACTGCCCCTTCTCTTTCCATGATCATCACTGGCCTTACAGTCGCACTGAACATCCCCCTTATGTTTCTTATGTTTGATCATCTGGATCATACACTAAGGTGCAAGGTTAGCTTTTACATGAAAGGGTCGGTTCAAAAAAGTATCTTTACTGAGGGGAAACTCCACTCACACAGCACAGTGAATAAATGCATGAAACCCATTTAATATCTGCCACCAGCCTATGATGAGTACTGCAGATGCACATATTAACTAACCAGATATATGTCAGATTTCTAAGTAACAGCTTTATTGTGAATCTTAAGGTATGATTTTCATCCTGTTCATTTTCAGTAGTTATGATCTTCATAAAAAGGACAGAGAGAGTCAGTGCTCAACTAATGACTGGCAAATCTGCCCATTTAATCAAACCCTTAAAGGTCTTTTAAAGCTTCAAACTGCAGGCTTTTCTCTATTCATGCCACACCTTTTATGCATTGTGTGTCTTGTGTATCAGGTTTGTTTCAAAACGATGATAATCATTCTCAGGTGCAGCCAGATGAGTAATTTCCCTTGAGGTCATTATGAATCATTTCTGGAATATCTTAAATTACATAGTAATGATCATGATCATGAGAACACAGTGTCTTCTTTTGACCATTTAGTATTATGAAATGAAACTCATTTTAAACAATTAAAATTTAAATACAGCCCTAATTGCTTTGTTTGCTTGCAATCATTTGCACGAAGATTAAAATATCACAAATGAGTGAGTTTGCATTTAACAAGGTAAACCTCATTTCAATGGCTGTGTAGATGCCAAGCCTCAGCCTTGAGACTGAGATGCAGATTTTGTTTCATGCTTGTCCTATAGACGGCAACATCGAGATGCATGTAGTGTAGGCAGGCCAGGTTTGACTGGAAATAATGGCAGGGCTTGATTTCAGAGGAGGCTGGTTTTTAGGTCTGAACCAAGCGATGCACTCGCTGGAGCTGCGTCTGCGACAACACGAGCCGGTGAATCTGCTCCTGCCCCCGAGAGCACGGCATCATCACTCGACCAACCAAAACCGCATCCTCCACCTTCTCCTCTTTAGCCTGTGAGTGGTGGAGAAATTCTGGATTAGAGATAGAGAGGAAACCCGCAATGCTGGAGTCTTGAGAGAACTATATCAGTGTCTTACCTTCACAAAGGAGGAGCAGGGAAAAGTGGCAAAGTCAGACAAGACCTGAGCACCAGGCCGCTGAGACACCACATGCTCAGCTACCTCATCCTAAAGGAGAGGGCAAAACTCATTAATTAACAGGACTTATAATTAGCAGTTAATATAGCCTAATATAAGTCTTCAAGTATCAAGTATGAATATTCACTTGCATTCTAGCACATATCTGCTAATGTTACAGCGTTGTTTAATTCACTTTTAGGAACTGTACTAAGCATTAGCTAGAGGTGTGTAAAGCCTCCTAACGCTGTACTGCGGCGAAGTGAAACTGTGTTCTCTGGAGTGACGGAGCTCAATTGATCCATTCATCTTTACAAGCAGAAGTAATGGGGGCTTGCTGGCTGATTAGTATGGGATAAAATACCATTGTCATGTCTCCAAATTTCTACAGAAAGCCCAGATTGAAAAAGCAACTTCAGATATGGCAAAAAGCAGAAAAGAATTCAGGCCATAATAAAAATGATTTCCGGTCAGACTTGCAGAAAGCTTGCGGTTTTGTACTAAATCCATGTAAAATCACAGATCTCACCAGGAATCACTTAGAATACAACACCTGCCCAGCAATAATCCAGTACATATTGGGCTTCTGACTGAGCTATTCACAGCTTTCTGATGCTCTGAATAAGGATTTACCTTTAGTCTATCCAGAGTGTCACTAAGAGACTGTAGCCGTGCAGTCTGTTCCAAGAGCTGGGCACTAGGAGTCACTATAAACATAAACAGGAGCACAATACATTAAATGAATTAAACAGATGAATTTGCTTATGTGTGGCCGTGTGTTATCACACGTTATCATCACTAACCTGGAGATTTTCCAGTAATGTCCACCACTTTGACATTGGCACTCATTTGCAGCAGCGTTTCCAGTAGTTGGTCCGTTTTTCGGTAGAGGGCGCTAGACAGAACTTCTGGTCTACAGCCCTCTCTCCAGCCCAGCTTAGACACGTTCAGCGGAGGCAGAGCAGCTAACTGAGCACGCATCTTTTCTGCCTGCAGATAAGAGTATTTGTAAAGAAGGAATGAAGATTACAGAAAGGATTACTGCTGCTTTAACCCATAGCTATTAACATGGGAAACATTAGGCATCGGAAAAAATAACAGATTCTTCAATAGCAGTGTACATAAGCACACATCATGTACTGACGCTCCTTACAGGATGCTTTTTTGGGGTATGGCATAGCAGCAGTCACATGGCAAAGAGTACTGACAAATGAATCTATTCGGTATACCAGAACTGAGAAACTGTAGATGTTGTCATAGCAGCGGTCACATGGCAAAGAGTACTGACAATAGAATCTATTTGGTATACCAGAACTGAGAAACTATAGATGTTGTCACTATCATCAGGAGGTCACAAGTTTGATCCCTGGCAGGGCTACACCCATCAATAGTTCATTGTATGTGAGAGTGGTATGTGAGAATTTTGGTGTATTGAAGACCAGATGTGCTACTGCATTCTGAATCAGCTATGGAAGACTAGTGGTCATCAAGTGTGTTGCAGTAGTCCAGTCTTGAGAAGACAAGTGACTGAACAAGTATCTTGAGTGGCTTGGAAAGGATTCATTCTGCCAAGAAAATTACGATTCTCCCGTTAAGAAGAAGATACCTACATGTTTGGCATACACGGTTCTAGATGGGGCCCAGCGTGGGCCTGGCCCCTGTTATGGCCCCTGCACTGAAAAGGCCAATTATTTAAATATTAATTGCTTATCGTGACATGCGCTGGCTCGAAGAACGGAACTAACCCTCCGTGTGTTCTAGACAGACTGCTTAAAACGCTACACACACGCACTGTTATATGCAACCTGAAGACCCCCCAAAACACACTGGTAATTTTGGTCTAGAACTGCCACTGTGTTTGGGAGAGATTATTAATACAAGATGAAAATGAGAAATCTAAAGACAAACTGGTCAGGAAAGTTGGTTCAGTGGTGGGTGAGGAACTAGACAACATTGAAACTGGCTGAAAGGAGAACATTGTCTAGACTTCAGTCCATTTTGGACAATTCTGATCACGCACTCCACAGTGTGATGGCAGAACTGAGAAGTACTTTTAGCCACAGACTCACCAGTTTAAAGTGCTCCACTGAACGCCACAGGAAATCCTTCCCACCACCATAAGACACACATTCACACAATAACTTGTGCAATAGAGTGTTGCTTCTTTCATATTTTCCTACCGTGTTAAATAACTATCATTATGTGTATGACTATGTGCCTTATCATGTGACGTTTTCTAAATGTGGGCGGAAATATTTTTAATTATGTGCGGTATCTTATTTGCACTAGATTTTGTGCCTCTGATGTGGGAGTGATGACGGTATTTCCAAAAGTGATGATAATGTCAGGTCATGGGGATGCATGCCTTGAGATGTACAGGAGCTCTGTTTTGTTGGGATTTAGCTTCAGGTGATGATCTGTCATCCAGGAGGAAATGTCATTCAGACATGCAGAGATCCAGGTCGAGATCTGAGTCATCAGGAGGAAAGGACAGGATGACCTGAGTGTCGTCAGCATAACAGTGGTGCGGGAAGATATAATATCACCAATAGAGCGAGTATATAAGGGAAAAAGAAGAGGGTCAAGTCCTGAGGAACACCAGTGGAAAGTCATCATGGGGCAGACATTCAACCTTTCTATGACACTTGGTAACTGCATCCCTCAAGGCATGCCACACTGAACCAGTGATTCTGAGTTTGATACGTGAAGTTAGAAGGATCTGATGTCTAGCTGTATCAAAAGCTGCAGAAAGATCAAAAAGAACTGTGGACAGTTTAGTTGTTTTGGTTGTATGAAGCTCCGCAGTAACAACTAGAAGTGCAGTTTCTGTTGAATGTGCAGCTTTGATACTAGATTGGTTCAGGTCATGATGTCCGTTTTGAAATAAAAATAGGTTGAGTTGGTTATATATAGCGCAGTCCAGAACTCTGGAGGGTAAGCCTGCACTACAAACCGCTTGTTGAGGAGATCCAGTTGTGTACCACATAAACTACAGTACTGGTCAAATACTGTACTTGACCAGTACTGTACTTATCCTTGATATAGCCATTGTCATTTGCACTATACATTGTCTTGTCCGGTCTCATTTAGGGGTGTTGTTGCTCTTGTCCTGTCCTGTTTTGCACTTGTGTTCTGTTCTGTTCTGCTCTTGTGTTGCACCATGGAGGAACGTTTCATTTTTACTATGTACTGTGTATATTGAAATGACAATAAAATCTACTTGACTTGACAACTTGACTTGACACAGCAGAAACATGTGTTCACCCTTACAGCTTGGTTATATTGTGTGATGGGGAGGCCAAGCTAGTAGGCTAATGGGCCTGTGACCAGTTTGTAGGCTTCCTCATGTCAGCTGAGTTAATACCACTTGTGAAAATGTATTGCATATCACAATGTAGGCTGTAGAGATAATAATCAAGAAGCATAAAGAACACATTATCAATTGCATCTTGGCACCTTGAATTGATATTGAACTTCTGCTAACTCTGTGACAAGGCCTGTGCTTAACCAGTGCCTTCAATGAGATGAATATATTTGTGTATGAGTGTGAGTGAGAAAATGACCTTCAGGATGTTGTTTTCATTCTTCAGACGCTTTATGCTGAGTCGCTGAGCTTCAATTTGTTGAGTCAGCAGTGGGGAATCTATCACCTGCACACCTCCTGCAGCACACACTCCTACAGCACCTATGCAGAATCCAAATTACACACATATTTATACTGCCATCATATTTAAGAACACTTTTCCTGCCCAAAACAATTAAGTGATTTAGAGATACAGTGACAATATGCAGAAATAAAGAGAGATACATGTCATGCAACTGGCAGCTTGCAAGGAGCCAATGTTAAAAAAGTAAGGTGATCTAAATGTCCTTCCAAGCGGACAATCAGGTCTGTATTTGACATGTATAGAAAGGTATAAGTATCCCATGCACTACATAAAAGTGGATGGATGGATGGATTCATAACTATTTACCTTTCTGCTCCTCTGAATGGGTAACAAAGAGAAACGAAGAGACACATTAGATTTCAATAAAGGAAAATTGAATGAAAAAGGGTAATCAGTAAAGCTGGAAAAGACATAACAATCCTCCTCCCTTAAAGGAATAAATCTAAGCAGATAGCATTATATCATTAAATGAATGAAACGATGAAATGATCATTCATTATTGACTTAGACTTACACTATGTGTCCAAAAGTTTGTAGACTCCTACTAATGTGAACTAAAAATGAGTTTTTATTTGCTTCTCTTTTCGCTGCATTAAGAGTCTCTGGTCTTCTTAGAAGCCTTTAGTTGTCTGTTCTCATTAGTCCCCAAACAGTCTGTCTTTTGGCTCCATCTTTATGTGCTGTGAACACTCAGTTTTGCTCACCAGTTGTGATGCCCCCAGTCACAATGGATGCAATGCCAGAGGCAGGACTTCCTCTCAGCCCTTCCACGGTCATCTTTGATTGGCTATTAATTCGCTGCCTCAGCTCCGTCTTCTCTGCCTCAAGTTGATCTATGTCAGCTTGCAAGGCATCCATGGTTTCTTCAAATTCCCTGTCACACACACGGACACATTTGTTTCAACTACGTTTTTACGAATATGAAGCATTTGATCATTCATCACGAATTAAGCAATTGAATTAAGCGCATTTATTAAGTGAAATTCACTGTATTTTGTATAGACATTGTACAGGGTAGCCTTTTTTCAGTCAGTGCATTCTAATCTTCTGATGGTGCAATTCCACTCTCTTACTTCTCTTTCTTCTTCAGGAGTGCCTGGGTCTCATTCAGAACAGTTTGGATTTTCTCCACTCGTTCGTCCGCATCCTTCGACGCACTGTCCAGCTTCTTCTCCAGCAGACTCAGCCGCACATTGGCCTCACTCAGCTCCTCACCCTGCAGTGACGTTTAGAAAAACTACTGGAGAATTTGGGTTGAAGGGCATAAAAACTTTATTCAGCTGATTTAGAAATAATTAAGTAGTTGTCATGATTATACATGCTGGCCACTGAGTTGAACTATATTCTATTAAATCATAATATTGTCACTTCCCTCTCCAGGCACATATGGCAGGCACACTCGCACCAAGTCTACGCGAATCATTTTTAATTTTCAGGAAATACAAAACAAAAGTGGTGTGAGAACCAGGTTCAAAAACTATAGACTTTCTCAAAAATAAAAGGAGACTGGAGAAACGAAACAAGGTGAATATAACGAGGGATGGTTGATCGATATGTGAAACAATAAAACACTCCCTTAAATACAAAAAATAAAACCCCAAAACCCAATCACAAAATACAAACACTAACACAATGCAGCTGAAACTCATAAAACACACATCACCCTTCATAATAAAAGTTCCCCAAAACCAGAAACAAAAAGGATGGCTTCTAGTGGCCCCCTACCATTAAAGTCCCCAGCCCTGACAAATATAATTAATGCTGGGCAACAATTACAATTTTTAATCTCGATTAACCACATGATTTTCTGTGATTAATTTCTATTAATTGCATTGTTATAAGCAAAATTAAATAATTAATTCAAAAAGTAGTGTATTGCACATTTTTATTTTTAAAGTATTGCTATATGAACAAAAGTGCAATAACATTTGGTTTGCAAACATTTTAAACAAATAAGGATCCTTTTAACAGCAGTATTCCCTTTAACACGGTTACACAGTTGCAGTTCAAATATCTCAACTTAAACATTACATGAAATCAAATCAAATATAAAACCAAAGCTAGTTGTCACTGCAGAGCATTCATGTTTCATCTAGCTTTTATAGAAAAAACAAGTTCCCCTCAGACTCTAGAGCATAGGGGGGGCGGAACCATTGTAGCAGCTGCAAAGGGCACCAACTCCATATGGATCGTCAGCATTAAGTAAATGTGTTAATCCGATAATAACGCGTTAACATGCCCAGCCCTAAATATAATACAGTAAACCTCCACTTATAAAGGGAGTTATGTACCAAGAGCATCCGCGTATACTGAAAAAACACAATGTTGCCTAAATATGCCCCCAAATATGCTGTTAAAACACTTTAATTTCATTTTAAATCTTAATACATTACCCTTTAAGAAAATGTAAAGGTTAATCCATATTTGTACTGTATGGTGTACACTGAACTCCCGCAGTACTAGAACGTAAAATATCAATGTTACTCCTATAGACTTCACTGTACTTCATGCACTGTACAGGGATTTCTTTGGTATAAGCAGATAAATACAATTATAAATTAATTTAATTTACTGTAATAAAAATACAGGGCTTTTAGAAGAGCAAAATGAAAAATGCGAAAACGTAGTTGTATTAAATTTGATTTTTTTTTTAAGTAACACAATTGTTACTTTGCCTGGTAATTAGTTATTTTTATAATTATGTAACTCAGTTACTAACTCAGTTACTATTTGTGAGAACTAACTAGTAACTATAACTAATTACTTTTTTAAAGGTACATGCCCAACACTGGTCATGTATATCTGAAACAAATGTGCACACCTTTATTTTGAGGGATTTCTTGAGCTCTTTGATGACTGTCTCTCTGTCCTCCAGTTTGAGGCCGAGACCCTCAGCATCTGTGATCTCTGCCCTCAGAGCAGCTGCCCGCACATCCACAGGAGCCACCTACCATAGACACACACACACACACACACACACACACACACACAGATCACTGGCTGTACAAACACACACTTCACTGATGCTGTAAACTTAATACCATACCATCTCTATTGCTGAAATGTTCAGTTACGTGAGCTGGTGCTTTCAAAGGAAAGGTTTTGATCTGACAGCATTGGTATATACACAATTAAAAGAGGTCATTTTCATTGTATAGAATCATGTTTCTATATAAAACTGTAAGTACTGCAGAACCACCTTTACTTCTACATTTTGGTTGGAAACAAAAACTCTTGAAACTCCCAAACATAAAATGATCCAATCAGAATGTTTTCCTCTATGGTATCTAATTAGATACAGCCAGAGAATTTGTACTGAGGAGAATCATCACTTCATGATGTTTTCTAGGGTTGTCAGTTGCTAGATGGCCTTCCTGAAAATGTCCAAAATTAATGTGTTCCTATGGAGCTTTTTGAGCAAAATCTAAATCTGAAATCAGTTTTAAAAAATGATGAAAATACACTCATTTTCTCAACAGTAAACGGCAAAAAATATTACAACGGTGCTGTCCTATTTCTGAGCACTTTTGCATTCCATTAGTAAGACTTTCTGAGAGAGCCTCTTCATTCTTAAAGCTCTTTCACTCAGCTCACCAACCAATCAGCACCCACTGGCCTGTTTTCTGTAGAAAAATTTAACGATATGGGTAGTTTTTCACAGATCTTTGAATGCATTATGTTTTTTACTAAACCCCCATTAATGGCATTAACATGTTTCCCTTGTAGTCCGTTTAGATCCGTTCACTCCCGATCATCAAAGGCTCCTTAGTGGGTGCTCTTTTTGACACTCTGCAGTTATGTTTTTGGCATAATAGGAGGAATAGAAAGTGGCCAGGTTCCACATAAACTAGCTCAGCTAAGCAAGTTTTCTTCAAGTGCTGACATAATCAGGAGGTGACATCAAACATGACGCCACTGTCTGTCATTATGAGCAGCAGCCTAAAACGTGTGTTTCTGTATCACTGTGAACAGCAGCTAAGAAAACACTCTAGAACAGAGGTTCTCAACCCTGGTCCTGGAGCCAGCACATTTCAGTTGCCACTGGCTCACACACACAACCTTTTTTTAATCTGTCTTTAATCACGTTTATGTTTTCCATCTCTGATAATCCGCCATTCTTTGTTCTCTACATCTCATTCCTCATTACTGGCCAGAACTAGGACCTGGTGACTTTTTAGTTGTTCTAATATTTTGCTCACTGAGACAGTTTGGGGCCAAGTCGCAGTCATGTTGTGTAAAAAGCTCCATATAAAGTGTGAATGAAGATGATGTGATGTGAACTGAAGTGAACTCACGCCGCTCTGTGGCTTCTCAGAGTCATACTCTCCCTCCTGCATAGCAGTGGCCATCTTGTTCATAGTTGCTATGACGATGCCGCAGGACTGGCGAAGACACTCGTGGGGGTTTATACCCTGGGAGCCGTAGATCTTACCGAGAGAAATATTAAATGTCACAGGGGTGCACCAACACACACATTCCTGTTCTTTTAAACGAACTGTGTACACACACAAACACACACAAACACACACACCAACACAAACACTGCTCTTTTAGTCTGTTCCTAAAAGAATTTAATTGTGCAGATGATTGCAGACGAGTAAAATGTCCCAGATTTTCCTGTATTCCCATCATAAATGCACACACACATGCACACATTACCTGTTCGGCTGCTTTAAAGGCCATATCTTCCAGTTTGAGGGTGGGGAGGCCTTCATGTTCTCCAAGTGGAGCGATGAGCTGAGCTCCTGCGGCAGCCACTTCCTGCAGTACAGCATTCACCCAGGCCAGCTGCCTCCTGCTCTCTGCCAATGTCTCACCCACCTGCACACAAATACGTACTCATCAGCCATGTTTGCCCATGTACATGTCAGGGAGTCCTCTGGCTATGACAGTCTTGACATATGACTTTTTGAGTTTGCGATGCTCACTCCCAAAACTAGTTTGGTTGCGCATGGTGGAAGAATTTGCAGTATATGCAGTAACGTGGTGTATCTGTGAGGGAGTTGGCATCCCCCAGTACTACCAAGCAAAAGTGTTTTTACACTCATATATTGTCATTTTTTCTGTTACTGCAGTACTGTGTACAGAAATGTCCTTTTCCTTTTCCTGTTTCTGGCTTAGTTGTGTTTAAATGTTCCAGACTGATTTTGCTTACTTATTTCTTAAAAAAAAAAATCCTCTGTTATGCATCATTTTGCAATTTTTATGCAGCTTTACAAATTTTTAAAACTGCAGAGTCGGAAACCAAAAGGAAGTCTATTTTAGGTAAACTTCGCAACGCTGGTTGAGGCAGGCATATTGTGCTTCAGTTTGCACAGCACTGTGATTGCTGGATCAGGTGGAGAGAACTACTTTTACCTGAAAAGGGTGCATGCGTAGCAACATTCATTGGCTGATTATTTTTAATTTAACCACAACAGTGACACACTTTTTTTAGCTTTAATGTCCTGAAGTCTGTTTTTGAGTCATATCTTTTGCTTGTTAGACTTTTGCTTTTGTCTGACTACAGTTGGCCCCTGATCAACCGATCATCAATCTGATTACACCAGATATTAACAGAGATTTTGACATTAATATTTCAAAAACTGGGGGACGTGAAGGGGCACCAGCTTCCAGCCATATAAAGAATAAGATTAAGAAGAATAAAAAGTTAAGAAGATTGTTAGAAATTCATTTTCTGTGGGGTGTGGGTGTGAGAATGCATCACAGTGTGTCTGTGTGTTATTGATGTGTGTGGGTGTGTGTACCTGAGGGCCGAAGTTGAGAGCAGCTGGGATGCCCGGGGCATCGGTGCCTGGCATGCGGCGGCGGATCTTCTTGCAAAACTGTCGGATGTCACTACAGGAAGTGTCCAGATCCTTCAGCAGCAGAGACAGCTGTGTCTCGTCCTGACCCGTCTGCAGGAAGGCACGGAGGCGGCCCACCTCCACCGCCATGCAGTCCAGAGCACTCTGTGTAAACTGCAGAAATGTATAGGTTAGATCTTAGCTGTATGCCTGACGCTGTGTATACATGTGTAATTGGTGTGTTTGTGAATATATACTTGTGTACATTTGTGTGTGTGTGTGTGTGTGCGTGTGTTACTTTTATATGGTCAGCCAGCTGAATGGTGCAGTCCTCATTCTGTTCAGCTAGATGAATACTGTAGAGGTGCTGCAGAAACAACAGAACATTGTGTGTAATATATATAAATAATTTGTAAAGGACAAGAAAAGGCATGATGGTGAAAAATAGGCTTCTATCAAAGTTACACAGTCCCATACACCTGGTCAGGTTTCTCTGAATAGAGAAAAGCATATTGATATTGATTAAATAATTTACAACGATATTAAGGAATATAATCATCTTTCCTAGCATTACAGCACAATATGCTTTTGTCAAAGTCAGTACTTAAAGAAAACTGACCAGCTGTAACTACAAAGAGAGCTTCATTGACCTTCATTTGTTTCAGTGCAGTAGTGTCTGAAATGTTGTCATGTCTGGTTTGATTGCATTTTTTAAAATACAATGTTCTTTGTTCTCTTGTTTGGTAGTACGGTAGTATTACCATTACCTATTTCTCCCCCACCTGGTAAAATGATTCTAATCTACTGCTCTGGTGCAAATTCACACGTTCAAGTAACTACAAGGCATCAGATTATCAAGATGAAGATTATTCTAAAATGTAAAAATGCAAAACTGTAAAGAATCCTAAATAATGTTAATTAATACATTTATAAAATTAGTAAAATCAGTACACTGAAAGTGTGAAACATATTTTGAGGCAAATGACTTCACAAAACATTGCTGTAAATAGATAATTACAGTGTAATTATCAATGAATGACTTCTTGTGGCTCCTAAAATACCCCCTCCCCCCTCAAAATTACTCAATATCAAAAAATATTATTGGGTGTCTAGGTTGTGTATTAAAATCTATGTAGGTTGTATTTAAAATTACATTAATAGTTTGGATTATTCCAAATATTTCAATACTGGTATAGATAATAGACTAAACATGTGCTTTGTTAAATTAAATTAGTGAATAAGTCTATGATGGAATTTAAATAAATGCAACTGTTTCAGCACCAGGCAATAAATAGAAGCAAATATTGATTATCCTGTGTGTTTGTCGAAGTGTGTGTGTACCTGATAGTATTTGATAGCCTTAGTGAGGGGCTCCACATTCACTGTCTCATCCAGCTGATCTTTGTGCAGCAAATCAATGAGGAAGTCCAGGGAGCGCTCATGCACACTCATCTCAGAATAGAGAGAACCTACATGCTTATACACCTCTACATCACATTGATTCAGGGCACTACACACACACGCACACACACACACACACACACACACACACACAGTATTATCACTATTTGAACATATTTTATAATGTATCATAAACCAGGAATGGAAAATACACATTTTAACATGGTCATTATGAATCTAAACAGATTTCTTGCCAATTATTGGAGTCTCTATGCATTTGTATTAAAAATTAAAAATATGGCGTTAACTATTTGCATTAATTTATTTTCTATAATGCTTTAAAATAAAGAAGAAGAAGAAGAAGAAGAAGAAGAAGAAGAAGCTGCTCAGGCAAGCTAGCAATGGAAGATAAACACATGCTGTTAAATGGCAGAGACAGCAAAGGGAGGGGTTCTCCGACAGGTTGCAGGAGTTTGGAGAGAGAGGTGGGACTTTAGTTAGGCTTTGTCCTTTAATTCAGTTATCCCCAAACAAAGTCACAAACGAGTGAGAGAGAGAGACAGAGACAGAGAAAGAGAGAGTGAGAGAGGGGGGGGCACACAGAGCGCGCACGAGAGAGAGAGCAACAGAGAGAGAGAGAGAGAGAGAGAGAAACAGGTTTAAAACAGGCGCGATCCGGAAAAGTCACGAACGAGAGAAAAAAAAAAAAAGAGAGAGAGAGACAGAGAAAGAGAGAGCGAGAGAGAGAGAGAAACAGGTTTAAAATGGGCGCGATCCGGAAAAGTCACGAACAAGAGAGAGAGAGGCACAGAGAGAGCGCGCGCGAGAGAGAGAGCGACAAAGAGAGAAACAGAGAGAGAGACTAAGACAGACAGAGAGAAAGAGTAAATCCGCGCTAAAATATCAAGGTGAAAGTCATCATAGTGTTCGTTATACAGACTAAAGTAGTTGGGTGGAGCTAATGCCACGAAGGAGCTTACTTACTTAATGCAGTCTTTTAAAAACTGGGGGTTGTGACTTTTAGGGTTGAATTTGTTAGAAGGTGATGAGTGTGTAGTTTACATCTATAGCTCTACAGAATCTATTCTAGTTACACAGTCTGTCTCTGTTAAATAAGATGCCTGTGTAAATATACAACAAATGTGTCAATTAGACGAATATGTTCAATTATGCCATTTACATTTCCAGGCTGGTTACATCCCTCAGCATATTATTCAGTTAAAACATGAACTACAATGGAATCTAGATGAGTTATTAATAAACTATGAGAGCAAGGAATGGAAGCCGGGACCTGTTAGAAAGCCTGGGCATTTGAAAACTTTATACTACATCTGTTTTTAGAAGAAAAAGAACTGTTCTTTTCACTGACGTATTCTAATAGGCTGGGAATCTGTTGTGAAGTGAAAAAGACAGAGACAGATAGAGAGAGAGAGGGCGGGAGAGGGTGTGTGTAAACCTACTGTTCGTATTTGTGCAGTGTAGCCTGCAGTAGGCTGAGGGAGTAAATGAGTCCGGCAGCAAAGCTGAGCTGCTCCCCCACTGCCCCTCTCATCCCCGGCCTCTGAGAGCAGCTCTCCGTCAAATCAAACTTCTCCTGTGCTTGCTTACTGATCAGCTCCGCCTGCAACACACACACACACACACACACACACACACACACACACATACACGCAGGATTCAGAATTCAGTGAGATAACAACATCAGATTTCAAACTTCACTCTGAATCCTAGCATTTTGCATTTTCTTAAAATACATTAAAAATGTGATCATGAAAAAATTAAAGGTTTCCTCATTACAAGACCATCAACAATTACTAGACAACAATTGTTATCATGCATGCATGACAGCATTTCTTTCACTTATATGTATACATGTATGCAATGCACACGAACACACACACACACACAAACAACGTACCTTGCAGATGAGTCTGGGAATGAGCAGCAGAACAAGGATGCCGTCATGGTCTCCGCCGTGTCTCAGGAAGGAGTCCGGCATGAAGGAGGTGAGCAGAGACACCTGCCTATTTGCCTGAGCCACCTCCATCTTACGCAGCTCCATCTCAATGGCCTGGGATAGGACAGTGTCGGATGTCATCAATGTCATACAATAAATGTTCTTTCTTGTATCATTCAAAAACATATTTATTGGTATCTGATGATATATAAAGCTAATAGAAATGGTCCACAAAGATTCTGTTATGGTGGAGTACATGTTTCCTTCTCTTTCCTTCTCCCTTCTCTTTCCTTCTCTTCTCTTGTTGCTATGATTGGTCTAGTCATCCCTTTTTCAGAAAAGCCCTCAAAGCAAGATCTTTGGCATCCACATTGTTTTACATGCTGTTAACACATGACTAGAAGCTGATTATTATGCACTCCCACGAACAACAGCACCATCAACAGGTCAATCGAAAAAATAAGACCTCCAGCCCAGGCTGTAGATTCTCTGTGTCAAATGGGCTGTGATACAGTAAAAAGAAATACATAGATACATAACTATGTGTGTGTCTAAGTATGTGTGTGCGTGTGTGGTGTGTATGTGTCTACGCTTGTGTGTGAGTATGTTCATGTGTGTGTTTGTGTATAACCTTTGCATATGCTTTGGTTTCAGCAAATTTGATCTTGAAGTCGAAGATTTCCGCAGGTTGCTGCTGTGGCTCAGCCGTGGCCTCCTGCTGGCTCATCAGCTCTCTGTTCACCTCCTGAAACACACACACACACACACACACACACACACACACACACACAAAATAGACAGTATATCATCTGCAAATGTATCCATTCTCAAGCCACTCTAAGATTCATGCTTTAATGCAATACCTTAACTGGATTAACCTAAAAGCTGACCAGCTACCACAAAACATGACTGCTAGAGTACGTTTTTAAAGCTGTACATGGTTTGACTCATTCATAAATCACGGAGTGTGTGACAAACCTATGTTGCAAATTAGTCCCTAAAGCAATAACAAAAAAGAAACTTTTTGCCCACTTAGATCTTACAGGTACATCTGTTTACTAAACTACTTTTGACTGGCAATCTGTGCGTTCTGGGAAAGCCTGTCTTTCTCAGCCGAGAAGCAGACCTCTGTGCACACCAAAGTCGGATCATTTGGATCAAACAGCTCTTTGTTTTACCAAATTTAATTAAAGAACCGACTCGATCGCGACTGACACATCTCTATCGAGATCAACCTGTTGCAGAGTGTGTTAAGAAAAATAAACATTAACTCGCGAGAAACACTGTGTTTTACTTTGGCAACAACTTAGTTCTTGTCGTGATTTCTTGTTCTAAGACTGGAGACAGAATGACAATATTTTTTTAACAGTATTTGTTATATATTATATATATTTGACCGAGATTACGGCTCCTGAAAAAATAATTTGTCTCCGAACTATTTTGTGTTTAGGAGCGTAAGGCTCCTAAGGTTTTCTGTTTGTAATTAAATAGTTACTAAGTGACTACGTTTTTAAAATGTGAGCCCACATAATTACATGAATGTGAAACAACCTGCATGAAAGTAAAGTGTGTGAGAAAGTGCATGTGTGTGTGTGTTGCTCTAGTGAGTGTAAGTGCAACAGTACTATGTCATGGTCCCTAAATTCCTGTATATCTTCCTGTATATCCTTGTATTCCTTCAGCTTTCATTCAAACTTCAGCCTTGTTTCAATTTTTGAATTCTATATCCTGTCTTAAGATGACCCCCTTATTTATTGTCTGTCTTCTCAGCCTTTGATTATGTCTCCTGTTTATTTGTTAGTCTTTCTGTCTGTATATTCATGTGTACTGACAACAAGTTTCTTTTGAGAATGGTGCTATACCTCTTACACATTATTATTATTATTATTATTATTATTATTATTATTATTATTATTATCATTATTTGTACCTGCAAATGTGCTGTTAGATCTCTATATTTTTGGATGGTGTGCTGGTAGTCGGCCACCGTCTCCTGTGCAGCCTCCACACGTTTCTCAGCCTCCCTCACACTGGCCGCACTCAGGTCCAGCTGCTCTCTCAGCTCCAGCTCCGTCTCTCGGGCGTTCTCCTGAAGCTCATCATTCATCTCATTAATGGCCTCCTACATGAACAGGAACACATTTGAGCACACTCACAGCCGAATACAGAGACAGAGATCAGAGACATTAGAGATGTTACTTGATACACTCAGTAGCCTTTAAAAACACGAGTGCTTCCACTCACCAGGTCAGTGACGGTCTCTCTGAGCTCCCTCACTTTCTCCTCGAGGTCCAGATTTCGCTCAGTCAGCATCTCCACCATCTCCTCAGCTCCAAGAGCAGCATCCACCTGACACACAAACGTACACACACACACACACACACACAAACATACACATACAATAATATGACCATTAAAAACATTTCTCACCGAGGTCTCAGTAATCAAGTCACTCCATATTGGGCATCCTATTTAGTTTGTGAGGTAAAAGTACAACTAGATATTTCTAGTTGTCATTCAGATTTTGCAGCAATTACATGAAATGCCACTAGTCTGTATGTGATGAATATTTACACACAAAGCATCTGTTATATCTGTTATATCATATCATAACATATAAGTATGCATATGTTACATTCCATTATTTTGTCCCTGCTCTGATTACAAATGACCAAAGTAATGACTTATAATTCCTGCACCTGCTCTTTAAGTTCATCTATGGTCTTCTCTGCCAACTTGTTCTCTTCCTGCACTTTCTCCTTCTGTATCCTCAGAGTTTCCAGCTCAAAGTTCTTCTTCTCCGTCTGTTTCTGCAATTTTAAGTGTTCCTGTTTCTCGGAAGCAGACAGGTCACGCATCCTAACACACACACACACACACACACACACACACACACACACACACACACACACACACACACACACACAACAGATGAATCCCAAGATGATGGTGTTCACGTTTTCTCCAGTCCCTGTGATTGAC
>JBBPDB010000146.1:10541909-10556063 GCA_037974465.1 Brachypetersius altus
TTCAACCAATCAGATGATGACTTCGAGATTCCTGAAGTGTTTCCAGTTAAGTGTGCCATATGCATCAGACGTTTAGCAAACGTTCCGTCTGAGGCTGAGACTATGGAAAGCTTGATCATTTCTAGCTGATAAGGGCCAATGACACAGAACTGGAGAAAAAAACATCCGCATACTGTATACAGTGTTGGCATTTTCAGTATATTCATGTCTAACTACAAGCATGAGCTGGATGTTGTCAGCAGACACTTTAGAAGCTGCCAAAACACCATGCTCTGGCTGTGTGTGGCATTCGCCCAAAGCAGTGAACGCATCTTGTAAATGGAGGAAAGCATTCAATCTTAATTAAATAATAATAATAGGGACCAAAGAAAGGTCTTAATTAAAGACCTTTCTTTTGGTCCCTATTATTATTATTAATATTATTATTTTTATCATTGTTATTATTTTGGTTTGGCAACTTCTGAAAAACTAACATGTTTCCCTTTTAAACTTTTTGTGCTTTTTGAAGCATAACAGAGCTATAATAAAACCTATGAAGATAGTGTGGGTTTATGTGTGTGTGTGTTTTTGTGTGTGTGTGTGTTTAGGTGTAGGTGTGTGTGTGTGTGTGTGTGTGTGTGTGTGTGTGTTGCTTAAGCTTATCTGTGAGAATATGTCATGCGTATGCCAAAATGTGTGTGTGGGAGTTGGATGTGCTAATAATTGCACTGTAATCGCTGTCAGTGATTCACTGTGTTATCCTGCTGAGGCACCATACGTGTGTTAGGCAAGCACAGGTCACTGCAAAGTAACAAATATGAAGAATATCTTGCCAAATGCAAATAGATAAAAAAGTAAAACTAAATCCACTGCCATTAACATCTGGATCTGTCGCAGATTCAGGACCCAGATACAAAACTAAATAAGGCAATCAAAAAGAGTAAACACTATACTGTGCATATTTAAGATGTCAAGGGGTGAAATATCACTTTACTAATGACGTTCAAAAATCATTATCTCATGCAGATGCCTTGTGTATTTTACACGCCAGATGTGTTTCCACCAAAATCAAAAAGTAATCATTCATCTTCAAAATACTTTTTTTCAAACTGAGATACAAGACATAGAGCAAGAAAGAAATGCACATAATACAAATGAATACACATAGTTAAGGCTGGAGAATTGAGTTATTAATTTACTGCATTCTACAAGTAGAGTTAAAACAATTATTGGCCGTCAGTGCGGATAACGTCAACAATAAGAAACTGCCAACAAATGTTTCCATTGTTGATTTTTCATTTACATGTTCAAAGCAAATAGAGTGAGTTCACCACTGAACCTAAAGAAAGCAGCTCTTCAAGCCTGTGCCATTGCTGAAAATGCAAAAAAGAAGGTGAAAATTTTTTAGGTAATAAAGTGAAAAAATGAAAGTGAAAGTGATCATTCGGTCATACGTGAACACACCACTGCACACAGTGTGAACAGCACAAAACACTTCCTCTGCATTTAACCAATTCACCAAGTGAAGCAGGGGGCAGCCAGGAACACGGCGCCCGGGGAGCAGTGTGTGGGGACGGTACCTTGCTCAGGGTACCTCAGCGGTGCCTAGCGGTCTTGGGAATCGAACCCGGACTTTCTGGTCGCAGGGTGGATGCCTTAACCACTAGGCCACCCAACTGCCTCATGGTCAGGTGTCCTAATCATTTAGTCCATATACTTCAATTTTGCAGTTTCTTTTATATAGTATGGTAAATAGGCAATGTGTAGAATTTGTAGTTTAAGAACTCATGTTTTAAACTCTGATTGTCTGAGCCCTATTGGATGTCCTTGTAGACTAAAATAATGCTTTGTATGATATTGACTTCAAACCAGTTGTTGGCAAAATATGACAAATACACAAACATTCCATCAGGGTTTATTATTAATAATAATCACAATAAACAATTATTACATAGTATGTCACTGGTTTATAAAGGTTCTGCTTTACAGTGATTTTACCACAGTTAAGTGTTTTGAGGTACACTAATGCAGTCTCAACTGATTTATTGCTTCATGGTTCCAGCTAGGCCAATCAGAGGCACTGTGGAAGCTTAGAAAGGCATGTAATGCTCATCACTGATTCGTCATTACATCCAAGCCTCCTACGTTTCTAAAATATACATTTTGTTTTTCACTTTGGCTACACTATCCATTTAGCTTAGACACTGTTGTGAGCTCTGACTCTAAATGCTGTGCAAGGCCGTCACTGACACAGTGGAAGTCCCTCACACAAAGCAGTGCATTGTTTCCATCAGACTAACACACATCAGAGAGACAGCTGTGATCATTTGCCTTTCTTTACACAGTTCACTTTTAATGCTGCGCGATTGAGTTCCTTTTTAACAACAGAAAAAGTCTGCAGTTTGCACTTTGGCATCACAGTGTTGGTCCCTGATAGTGACAAATGAACTGATCCCTCTGAACCCATTCACTGCTTTTGTCTTTCCCTTTATCCCAGATTGATGTCTCCAGCAAACATGGTGATGAGAAGGATGATCAAGAATCCAGTGAAGAGGCCAGCATTTTGAATCATAAAGAATATCACTTTATCGCTGGAGTCTCTGGTTTGTGATGTCATTATGCTGTTCATCTCAGGAAACTAAAATGGAACACAAAAGGTCAGTTAAAATGCATTTTTCATGAAATAAATACAATAAACATTAATACTTTACATGATTTTAATGACACTGCATTTGAATGCACTTTAATATGGATTTGGTCCTCTTTTTGTGTGCAATAATTGGGGTACAATGTGTGCAATCTTTTGTGGTTTTCTAGTGTAATGTGCAATTTTAGGGATGAAATATTACTGTCAGAATCATTTTTCCAAATGATCACTGTCAGAATTGGCTGTTTAAATTGCTTCCTTGGCAATAGAAGGCTTTTCCATGACGAGAGCGCACCTGTAAAGCAATCATGACTGAAAAAACATCGTTGGCTCAATGCTCCACCCACAGCCTTATATGTCTAATCGAATATATTACAATGGTCCCATACAACCAATCAAATCTGCAGTCTGTTTCACAGTCCCACCCATAGCGTTACTGTATTGGTGAAAAGCTGGACCAATCTGTCACATGAGCGTGTCTGGAGCTTAAAACAACAGTACATGCAGGTCTCGTGGACATGATTAGACATTATATTGTACAATCATAAAACAATAAAATTAGGAACAAACTGATTATTTACGGAATACAGATAATAAACTTTGGTACATCATATCAATATGTTCCTTGTTTATGAATAAGGCAAATAGAATCAAAAGAACACGAAGACACGTTCTTACAAAAAAAAAAAACACCCTGCAGCTAACGTTCTGGAGGAGGGTGAATGGTGACAAGGAGTCAAGCTACCCCCCCACCTCTAATATCCCCCCACTCCCCCCCAAAAAAAAAACCACTTAGCCCCCACCCAACCGCAAAGCCTTATCGGATATACACTTCTGCCGTGCCACTCGCCAGAAGTAATGGGTCACCTGACCCTCGCGAAAACCAGCCGACGCGTACAGCGCCCCCATTACTTTTGTCCATATAAGATGCCTGACCATTACACCAAATGTAACTTTAATAACACTGCATTCAGACTTTCATATGGAGTTGGTCCCTCTTTGCAGCTGCCATAATGGTTCCGCCTCCATGCTCTGGAATTTGTTTTTCAATAACAAGCTAGATAAAACGTTTCACTTTTATTTAACTTTTGATTATATTGTTCATATTTGTCTACTCCTATGTTGATAAAGTAATAATAACAGTATGTTTAGGACTAGGGATGGGTACCGAGACCCGGTACTTAATCAGCCCCGGTGCCTAATTATAAAAGACCGGGGACCGATAAGCTCTGACGTTAACGCTTCTGCTGTCGGTACTGGAGAAATACAAAATAAATAAATGTCCTATTTATTATTGTTAAATAAACATTACCTAGCATATTTTACCTGACCAGCCTTTTGTAACCTTTTATAATATTCGTCATTTGCCTGCACTGCCGTTATTTGCAATCTCACGCATGAAATGCAGTCTGTTCCGCAGTACACAGAGCTCGCGCGCACACAGGGCTCACACTTATGGAGGGATGATGGTGGAGAGAGCCAAATGACCCAAAGTATGGTTACTGACTTTCAGCCCTACCCAGTAATACGTTTTCAAAGGTGTATACACACCGCTACACAAACGTGGGATGGATAGTCCTTCTATCCACTAAACGGAAAGGAGAATACAGACCATACTTTTCTCTGGAGTTTAACACATTCCCTCTAACTCTCGAAAACAGCTTCACAGTAGAAACTGGGCACCGACTCTCTGGCTCAGCCAGGGTTTAACCACCCAATCACACGACACGGACACTAACGATGCCGTTAGCCGATCAACTCCACCCACACTGATGTATATACCCATTCTTATCTACCCACACACACACATCTCTCCTAGTATTGAAAGCTGGATAAGCTTCACTTTAAGCAAAATTCACTCACTCTCACACAGTGTGAGGTGATGGATGCATCTCAGAGACTTAGTTTACAGGCAATGTGAGGCTCAAGTTCACTTGTCCATTGTTGCTCTGCACATGTGAGTCATGTATAAAAAGAAAAGGAGGGGCATTTGGTTGACATTCTTATCCACTTATCCACTTACAATCATTAGGTTAAGTGTCTTGAGGATACAGTTGTAGAAAGTGTTTTTTTTTAGATGTCTAGAAACCCTTGGAAAAATGCTGCATCAAATGACTTATTTTAGTGTAAGTGCATATGTCTCACCATGTCTGCCAGAGAGATGTAGAGGAACATTCCACCAGCAATGGCGAAGATTGCATTTGGAGCAAAATTGGTTCCCAGCAGGATGCCCAGTGCCAAGCCCAGATAACAGGACATAGCAGACAGCATGTTAAAGAACACAGCCTGAGGAACACTCATACCAGCACTCAGCAGAATCACAAAGTCACCTGGAGACAAAGAGAGGGAAGGGTGGGAGGGACCGGGCCAAAGGGAAACAGACACTGGATTCATTATCAGGTATTGTGATCACAACCTGCTTAAAAGTAATTGATACTGATGCAATTTTTTTAGAAGTGTGTTTCTTACCTATTTCATGAGGGAACTCTTCACAGATAATTGCGATTGAGGTGCTGAAGCCAGTGAGGAGAGAGACGGTGAAGGAGGCTCCAATGGCCAGTCCATCTATAAAGTTATGTAGTGCATCACTCAGTGTGATCATCCAAGCCACCGTTTTTATGTTTGACATACGTTCCCCTCGCAGCCAGCGACACGACACAAACACACAAGCATCCTAAACACAGAAGGGGTACACACATGCACACATAATTTTCAGTCTAATCTGTGAGTCAACAAACTGACCATTTTTCTAAGAATTTCTTTCCAAGAGTTGACATGTTTTTCGCCCCTTATAAACTCCTGCAAATAATTGATTACTTAGCAGGAAAGAGCGAGAGGGAGGAAGTATTTTTTTAAGATATAGGAAGCAGGCTTGCTGACATCAAGGTCTTGTTTACACTAAGGATTATTGAAGAAATCCCAATTGTATAAAAGGCACATGCAACTATATCACAAATATCAACTAAGCAAAAAATGTCAGGGCTATCCAAAACATACACGTGCAGACAGTACATTAATCAATCATGTCTTTAAAGGTCAGTGTGTTCTGAGTTCATGTTAATCATTAGGTGTCATTCACTAGACGACTTCTCTGATAAACATGCACCAATCATTCATTGGCCAGGTTTTTAGATACGGATTGAAGTATCAGGGTAAAAAGAAAGGACTGTCGCTGGCGAGTCATTATTGACAGTGCGTCATAGTGCAAAAGATTAACAGGCTGTGGGTATTGACCAATACAGGATGTCAGGGTCAGGCCTTTACCTGCTCGCTGACTGGGCTCACGACTGGGTTTACATTTGGGCTGCTCTGCTTCTCCTTGGGGCTGCTGGGGAGAACGTCATGGTTGAAGTTGTTAGTGATGAGGTCATTGCTTATTACAACGTCGTTGGTGATGGCCACCTCAGTGGTTGGCAGGGAAGGCATATGGCTGTGACCATCCTAAAAGAAAAAGCAAAGGCACACCACAGTGAGCCACAACCTTTTACACACCTTTCAATAACCGGAATCCGGGTGTGTAAATCTCTTACCTCTGAATCAGCTTTCAGTATGATTTTCAAAACTCGTTCAGTAAAGAACAGGAGGTAGAACCCCCCGAAAATCCCAACAGCGTTTGACACATAGTTATCAGCTTTCGGATCAAACCCAAGAGCCTGTTCATTTATGGTGGTACATGAAACAAAAGGAATTGTGGATTATGATGTTTTATTGTCAGGGTGTATTTTCTTTTAGACTCCCCTTGATTTCCTCCTTACCTCAGGGATAAGTTGCAGCACAGCATTGGAGAATAAGGTTCCTATGGCCACCCCAATGAAGTAGGTTAGCACTTTGGGGAAGTAGGATTTCTTTGTGATGGGAACCAAGAATAAGCCCAGAAGAGAGCTCAGATTAATTATCGTCACAGCCAGGAAGCCATAACCCCAAACTGAAAGGAAGAGATAGAGGTAGATATCTCCACTGCTGAGAAGGAAATCTGCATATCAATGCTAGCGAACAGAAAGATTCCTTTTTTTCAGTGACAACTGAGAAGGTGAGACTGGAAACTCCATGGACTTGCACAATCAGCTCTGCACCACTAAGAAATGATTAATCAGTAAAAAAAAAAAGAAAGAAACAAAGGCACAATACAACTAAACTTGTTCACATTTTGACATAAAAATATGCATGACTGAATCCTTTGTATAGTATGTCTTACTCACAATGGTTCAGTGCAGCTGCAATTCAAATGAAAACTTGCTATCAAACCTACTGTTTTCTTATGACACTGTGATACTTTTTGTTGTGGATTTATTTGTGAACCACTGGTGTACAAACAGCGAACAGGACTGTAGAGGTCACCAATTCTAATCAGCTGCTTGAGACCAACTGATTAAACAAGTAGCGCTTCTTCTCGATTTTAATGAAAACCTGCAGCCATTCCAGCCCTTTGAGCATACGCTGGTGACCTCTGGTGTTTGCTATTTGCTAGGTGCTTCAGATTTGAATGCACTGTTCAAAATGTATTAAAAAAGTACATTTTCTGTCTGTAAATACAGCCTACTCTGATATATTGGGATACTGAAATGTATCTCCCAGCACTTTTTAAACAGGAATATGAATAGACCCTCTATGAAAGGAGGAACTATGAAACCACAAACAAGTGCTTCCATAAAATTCCACATGCCCACGATCAGTTAGGAAGTGTCAGATAAGGAACAGATCAGATGCGGATGTGCAGGACCTAAACAAAAAACCCTGAGATCATTCCATCCACCCTACTGCTGACTGACCTACACTGCTCTTGCCCAGAGTGATGCCTGGGTCTGCACCAAGCTTAATCCCATCATTCAGGTTTATGGCCCTACTCACTCTGCCAACATCACCTGGCTCTGCCATCCCTACACAAAAGGCAAACCCAGTCCAGACTGGTCTCATTCCTGGTTCCCTGCTGGTGAAATGAGCCACCTAAGCCGACTAGAGCAGCAGAATCCTCGGAGAGCAACTTCTTATCTTACTCCTATCTTACAGATTCTAGCCCTTAGAACTCTCCTCTGGTTTCCACACTGTTTCCTCAAATTGTAGGTCCCTTTGCATGTTCCAAACGAATATACAGCATGAAGACCGTCTTACTCACCTTGAGAGTTAATGGTCGGAATGGAGGGGGTCGTGTAGGGGCAGGAAGGCAGCAGGACCTGAGTGAGAACAGCCGGGCACATGACCTCGAGCTGATCAGCAGTCACTTCAGTGACATTAGTGAGGTTGAAGGCAGTGAGAAGAGCTGGCAGAGATAAACACTGCAGAGAAACAGAGGATCAAAGCAGTTTATCCAGTTAGTCTGTCGGGATGCCTGGATAAGGGAGAGTGTATGAGGCCTACCTCAGCATCCCTCAGGGGGTTTGCATTGTTGTCAATGAACGCTGGTGGTCTTCTAGACGCGATAAGGTGCAAGAGGTTGTCCAGGTTACTCAGAGAGAGAGACTCGTTATTACCGTAAAAGCGCAAAACGTCATGAATGTGTGGCTCGTCCATGTTTCTCTTTGATTCGGGGAAAATCTGTTGCACACCTAAAACTATTTCCTGATTCACATACAAGACGTCCTGGTTTGTGATCCCGACTGGGTCCAGACTACAGTTGTGTCCTCGTGGTGGGCGGAACAAAGTCTTAAGAGATAAAGAGTGAGGTTTACACCTCTGGTACGCCCTCGTCACTCTCACCAGATATTCCCAGATCAGAAAGTCCTGGCCTGCTGGCTAATGGATCCTGATAGCAGAGAAGAGCCATGCGGCTCCCTCAGCTCATCCCAGTCAAAGAGTTCTTTGTTCTGATCATTCCTCCTTCTCATGGAACGGACTCGGTGCTGACAGACTGCAGGAGGCCCAGTGGGGGTCTGCAGGTAACCTGTCCTCGAGAGCAATCCTCATTTACATTCAGAAAAAAAGTTTCATCAAGCATTTTATATGATTTATTATATTTATTTATATCCAATCACACAGTGTCCATTTCACATTTTTAAGAACTTTTCAAGATAACATTTGTGTCTTTATCTGGGTGAAATTCATGATCAGTGAGTCATTGGTTCAGCAAAATTCATTCTTAAACTATGCACCTGCTTGATCTCTCTCACTTTCACACATACACACACACAGCCACGCATACACGCGCACACACATACACACTCAGTAGATATCTCTGATCGATGTAATATGTAGTTTGGCAAGGAACTCCTTCAAGGGGGTGAATCTCCATGTGGTGAAAAACACAGTGTAATTCTCAGACATCATCAGGAAGCCATTGGCATTGAAGATTCCAGGAATGTCCTCCACATCCAACCACACAAAAAGAGCAGGTGAAGAACATCTCAGATTCACTTTGAATTGATTCTCAGCTTCATCCACAGTGAACTGTCTCACATACACACAAACAGAAGAAATCCGTTAAATCCCTTGTGGATTTGTTTGGGTAAAGTATCTGAAGCAAGTATTGATTGTGTTTATGTGAAAGCCTCACCGTGATTTTGGGTTTCTGAATGCCCTCAGCATCCCGTGGAGAGCTGAGGAACAGATAGTTGGGGGGGCTTCTTACACCACCCTCCTGGTCACTGAGGTCAAAGGTGACCACACAGGCCTGACGGGTGCAGTTCTCACAATCTGACAGCAGTTTGGAAACCGGCTGCTGAAACACCTGTGTGACTCCGCCCCCTTTCACCCTGATCCAGTCAGACTCCAGAGAACACTGCGGAGTGAAGCTACTCCAGCGGTACAACTTTACCTGCGTTCAGACACACACATGACGCAGAAAGAACTCAAACAGCAAATGGATGTTGTGCGTGACCAATGTACTGTGGCACCTATAAAACAGGGACACAAACTTGTGCTGGTCGTCTTACCATAGATTTCAGGAGGTAGTCCGTGTTCATGTCAGAGACAGCATAAATCTTCAAGTCTCCCTCTTCCTCAACTCCCACTGCGATGAGAGGACTGAAGAAGTGCACTGCCAAGTAGTGAAGCATCTTCCACTTGCCACCAAACTCTAAGTGCACATACACACACCCTCTACTTTATTACTCATATTTACACTGATCAGTCATTTACCATTGAAAAGGTGAAGTATTTATGCATAAATGTACGGGTTCATGCAGCCAGTGCTGGGCGATATGGCAAAAATACTATATCACAATGCATTAAGACATGGTTTGATGAGTTTGGACAAAGAGTACATCAACGGTGCCATGTTTCAAACAAAATATTTCAAAATTATGAACTCATTTAATATTATTTAACATTTCACAAACTGCACTATTAAACATTTGATCTGCTAGGAACTGACAATATCTGTGTCATGATCAGAAAAGCATACTGAGATTTTTGTCTGTTGTCTACCCCATTCTTTGCTGGTCAGTTTCTGAGCTGAGGGCCACGGTCAATCAGATGTAATCTGGGTGGCAAATCATAGTCAACAAAGCAATTACACTGATCTTTGGTTAAGTGTGTGTGTGTCGCACTGGTGCATGCTCATTAAGTACAGTTGTTGTCATTGGTATGTCGACACTGGACCACCATTCGAAGAGCTCAGATGCAAAAGCCTCTAAGTCCGCCTGACAACTTTTCTTTTAAAATAGCATATTCTATAAGGCTCCTATGTTCAAGCACAGCAACTTAATTTTAAAGGTAATGATAAGGTTTTTGGTGAAAAATGTATTTTTAAGAAATCAATCTTCAGCCAATTTACTGCTTTTAAACAAACAGATTCATTCACACATTCATACCCATCCACAATACACAGACAATACACAAACAAAACATTCAAACAAACAAAATACAGGAAATAATAAAGTGTTTAATGATATTAAAGTGTAATACAAAATTATATAAAAACATAAAAAGCATATTTAAAAAGTTTAGGTAAATAAAATCTCTGCAAGAACAGTGCAAAGATTCAGATAAAAATCTTTTAAAGACACACACACACACACACACACACATTCTCTCTCTTTCTTTCTTGCTCGCTCCCTTACACTTTCACTCTCACACACACACACTCATTCTCACACTAGCACACACACTATCTCTTTCTTTCTCACATGCACTCTCAATCATTAACAACGCTGTTTACAAAAAAGCCGGTTCCTCAGTGCGGTGTCACATGATTTGATCTTGCATTCTGATTTGTTCTCAACTGAAAACTGAAGTAGCGTTTATAGAGTTTTTGCGAACATAGCTATATTTCAGACGAAGCGGAGAGTGGTATTTTATACAACAAAATGTGCCTATACTACGTGTGGAGATCATTCACTTAACATCTTTATCTCATTTTTGACAGAGATGGCGTTTAGAGGCTTTTGCATCTGAGCTCTTCATTTATAATAATGCTGTAGATGTGCTACAGCAGAAAGACTGACCTGCAAAATAGAGCTTCTAATAAAGAAGTGGCCAGAGAATGTGCATGCCTAAACATCTCCATACACACATTAAAACTTTGTACTCCTCTGGTATCAAATGGACTGTAATCAATCAATTAGCCAACAGGTGCCAACAGGAATTTGACCCAGTATGAACTGTTATAACTAGAACACTGTATTTTGCCATACTAACCAATTGAAGACCAGGAGGGTGCCTGCCAGATGTCGTTTAGCTGCCAGTAGAGGGCACCCATGGTGTGCCCTTTGCTCTCAACAATATCACTGCGGCTGCGGCGGTAGAACTCTGTCTGTGTCTTCACACACTCTGCCTGTGTGACCTGTTCAAGCATGATCTTATGAATATGTGTGTGTATATCTGTTTTGTGTGGATAATCTCATGTTTTGGCCTCTTAAGATGGAACAGGGCATGCATGTCTGTGGCTGAAACAATGTGTGTGTGTCAGTGTGTGTGTACGTTACCTGTGTGAGGTAAATACTGTCCCGGTATTTCTGCACCGGGTCTGTGTTGTTAGGAAGGATAAAATGTAGCTTTGCCTGTAGAAACATTTCTTGATTCCCAAGGCTGTGGTGCTGTCGGTGGCTTGAGAAATTGCTGCTAAAATCCCAGTCTGCAGGAACGGAAACCTAACACACACAACAAGCTTATTCAATCGACAACATTCAGCCCAACCGACCTCCAGTGGCCCACAGGTTACTGCACTTGAATTCAGAACAAATCACAGGAAAATATGTGGTCAAGTACTTTGATTCGACAGAAGACTGTGTTCTGTAGCTTCTATCTTTAAAAGCACTGACTTCTTTTACCATAAACAAGCACCTTAAGTATCTTGCTATATAGCCACAGTTGTATAACTTATCTTCAAATATATGCTTACTTATATTTAAACATTTATTAACCTTTTGAAATTAATGAAGCTAACATTTCTTTACAACAACTTTACATGAATTCTAAAATATATTTTCAAATGGCTATAAATAAATGGTTAGGTTTCTGAAATTAAATATTAAACATAAACTTAAATGAATACATTTACTGCACAGATATGTACATTATTTACATGTGTATCCACAGGTGTGTGTTACCTTACTGAGAGTGGAAAATGAGGGCCAGGACTGAAAGCCATACTCAGAGGTAAAGCGTGTGCGAGGAAATGTCCGCCAGTCCCAGCAGTCAATGAGGTAGTTGTAGTAATGGACATCTCCATAATGAGGGTCATAGGGGTCATGGGCCACCCAGCCTTCTTTCTCGGACTCCTCCCCATTAGTCGGACTAGACACCACAAAAGGCCTCGTGCTGTCCTCCTAAAATAAAGTGCATCAGTGAAACTATTAGTCCATGTCTACGATCAATGTAATTTCAATGTTAAAAACAAAAGTCAATACAATTTGTTAAACCGATGATTAATATTTTGAAGTACAGTGGTATCTTGACTTGTTTAATTTGTTCTCTAACAGAACTCAATTTACTCTTATGTCAAATCAGTTTTCCCTATTAAAATTAACTGAAATTCTTCAGACCTCCAAAAAACTCCAAAAAACTTTTGTTTTTTAAATAGAAAGATTTGCTTATTAACAATGAACATTGTATGAAAACAACACAACAGAATGTACTGCAATAAACTTTTTTTATTAAGTATACTGTATAGCTTTTCGAAATTCTTGAACCAGCCCCGACTGGCTTTAAACAGCTAGATGGATGCCTTGTGCACACAGAGAAGGCAAGGCCTGTTATGCTCTGCTGAAAGGAATCGTTTGGACTAAAGCTTGAACAGTTTTGCCATATTCTTCAACTAATTCAATAGCAAAAATTCAGTCTGTTTCAATGCCAATATTAATGAATGAAACAAATCAAATCAATATCTACTAGTTTGGATGAGAAGCTCCTTGGGTTATAGTATTAGGGAAATTGTTAGATTATAAGGAAGTATTGTTATAAGTATTGTTATAAGTATAAGTATTGATTTAGGTGAGTACTTTAAATTTAGGTGTGTGCATGTCTTACCTGCAGTACAATATCTCTGATATTCTCCACATACAAATGGACATAATCCTTCACATAACGTGGTCTCTCAGACGTAGGAATAGAAAACCAGTTACTTGCTATGGCAGCTTCATTCTCATTGTTTCCGCTCCAGACGATCACTGAGGGGTGGGACTTGAGCCGTCTCACCTAAAACACACCACATAAACCCATAAAATGTGCCAGTCTGGGCCATGTTAAAAGCACACATATCCAGCTTATACTGCTTGGAGGAAAACATATATATAGACCTGTTGAATGATCTCCTCTCGCACTGACTGAATGAAATCTTGCTCTGTAGGATATAAAGCGCATGCAAACATGAAGTCCTGCCAAACCTGCAATTAGTACAAAACAAAATTCAGATTAAGAAAGAGCAACAAATGTGGAACAGGTAACAATGTTGTTAACTAAGAATACATACCATGATGCCAAGCTGATCACACAAGATGTAGAAGAGATCTTGCTCATAAATCCCACCCCCCCACACTCTCAAAACATTCATGTTTGCCATCTGTGCAGACACGAGCAGTTGAGTCAACCTAGCATACAAACAAACAAACAAAGAATCCACAATGGACCCAAGCTGAACAACCAGTACCCAGAAGTAAGTATTCTACAACATGGCAACCATTAATGTATACATATAAATAGAGAGTCCATACTTTGCTATAGTACCTGTCTCTACTTTTCTGAAAAAGTTACACGCCGAAGCATTTCTGATGGGATGAAACACACATTCATGTATTGAAGGTGTGCAGTGAGCAACTGTCTGCCATCTTTACAGATATTTTTAACACCTCCCTGCAGAGCTCAACTGTCCCCATCTGCTTCAAAAACACCATTGTTCAAGTTCCCAAGAAGAACTAAGCCAGCCGCCTTAATGACTGTCGACCTGTTTCACATACCTCCATCACAATTATGTGCTTTAAGGGGCTGGTAATGAGACATATTATGAGCTCCACACCAACCACTCAGGACCCCCTGCAAGTTGCATACCGTCACAATAGATCCACTGAGGATGCCATCTCACACACCATTCACACCACCCTGGCTCACCTGGACAATAAGAACTGCTATGCCAGACTGTTGTTTGTGGATTTCAGCTC
>JBBPDB010000146.1:10556163-10574118 GCA_037974465.1 Brachypetersius altus
GCTTTTATCCAAAGCGACTTTCATTCTCCAACTACAGGGGACAGTCTCCCTGGAGCAACTTAGGGTTAAGGGTCTTGCTCAGGGACCCAGGTAGGATTCGAACCCATGACCTCTGGGTCTGGAGGCAAGTATCCTACCCACTGAGCTACCTCCGCACTGACGAAAAGACAGGAAGCAGAGCTGGAGGTGGCAGTGTTGAAAATGTTCAGATTTGCACTGGGAGTGACAAGGATGCACAAGATCAGGAAGGGGGGGGACGACGACACTCCAAGTTGGACCTTTTGGAGGAAAAGTTAGACAATGTTGCATAGGTTTGGATATGTGCTGAGGAGAGACTGAGTATGTTGGGAGAAGGATGCAGAGGATGGAAATGATTGATCCTCTGTGTTAACATTAATAAAACAGCTGGAAGCAGAGGATTAAATAACGTTAGGCTTGAATCAACAAGCGAACAACTTTAATTACTCAATGGTAGGACTAACTTTAATAAAAACATATTGTAAAGTGACCATTTATCATACATAAATATACTACAGCACATAGTGTGAACTGTGTGAATTGTTTTCTCTGTATTCAACCCAGTCAGTAACTGAAGCAGTGGGACAGCACCTTGCTGAAGAGTACCTCAGAGGTGCCACTAGCAGTCCTGAGATGCGAACCCATGAATCTCTGATTTCCCTAACCACTTGGCCAACAGCTGCCACCAGATATTTACTTTACAAACTTGTCTATGGCTAAACAAATACAACCTTAAACACTAGTCTTACTTGAACAATTTCTATAACACAGAGTTTAAGTTCAGAAAATACTCAGCTTAGACTAATTTTAAGACTAGCTTTTCAGCTAACTGATGCTATCCACCTTTACAGTAGCATGATGAGAGTAAAGAAAAAAAATGTAGTGGATCAACTACTACTGATACAAATTTAGACTGAATTTAGTTTTCAAAAACAGGGTTTTAAAAGAACACAATAACCCCAAGACATTGCTAAATGGCTTCCTCCACAAGCCTGAAATCACATGCTACAGAGGTGAAGTTAAATACTCAGCTTGGACTCATTTTCAGACTAGCATTCCAGTTCACTGTGCAAGCAGGTTGGTAAAAAACTTTACAGTATGGGCGGCCAATATAGCTCGTATTAAAACTAAACAGAACACGGGTTTTTCACCTTCGAGCAGACGTAAGTGTTCTTGCTGATGGTCTCCATTTTCAGTCGGTCGGGTGGTCTTCCACACAGACGGATCCACCGCTGACACTTTTGAGAATTTGTCTTTGGTTTCGGAAACGGGTAGAACACAATGCCCTGCACTCTGTTGGGGTATCGGGTGTCGCTTTTACAGGTTCCCCAGGCACACCGTTTCACCATGTTTGTTAATGAATTCTGTATAAAATTAAACAGCAGCAGCTCCGATACGGTCCCGAATGCTTGACAGAAAAAATGGCGGATAGTAACCGTTGCTAAGCAGCAATTGGAGGAGCAGGTAAACAAGGCGGTTCAGACTCGGGTTGCGTCCCGAAACCAGCCCACAGCACTTCACCACTCATACACTACATTGACAAAAGTATTGGGACGCCTAGATTGTATCTTTGGTTAGACCATACACTCAGTCATACTGTTTCACATCGAGTACAAATTGTGACAAACCCTTGTAAATGTATTATGCAGTCCCACGAAAAATGTACATTTTCTTTGAGAGATATACGAAGTGATGCAGCAAATCTTAGCCTAGAGTCAAACACAAAAGCCATTATTTGAAAACACTTACATCTCCCTCATCTGCTGACTTGCCACGAACAGTAGGTATCGCTCCCCCCATCAGACGAAGTTTGATGGCCAATCCTGCTGTATACTGTCCAAGGTTCTCAAAGCAGTCTACCTTGAAATGGTTCGCACACACCACAAGATACTTGCCGATTGTTGCTGGGGCATGGCCATCAAAAATGAAATGGAGCCACGCAGTTCTTAGGTTTTCTTTGGCTGGTAGATAGTGTAGGGATTTGTGTTGTTCTTTACAGTCAACAACACAACACTTCATGTGCGACTTGCCTTTGCCTCTAGCCATAGCGCTCAGCGTCTTATGTACGTGCTTGTAAGTCCAGCAAAAAAAATGGCCGCTCTTCAGCAAATCTAGTGGGTGGGTCTATGCACGTTTCCTTATCCTGACGTCAGGACAAGGGAGCCATTTAAACGGCTCTTAGAAGCATGTGATTTCTGACACCAATCTTTCAGCTGACTCATAGAAAACAGATGGATGTTTTTTTCGCGCTTGGAGTGTTTATAGGAGCAGTAGAGACCAAAAACGAAAATACAAAAGAATGCAAAAAGTGAGTTTTGCATAACATGTCCCCTTTAAGAGGCGTGTCCCAATACTTTTGTTCATATTGTATTTGTGTTTTGAGGTTCCCTTGATAACCCACTTAATATTCAGCTCACAGCGGTTAAAGATCCCATGGCACTAACAGCAACACGGTTATCCAAATAACAAAGAAGTACAACACTCGAGTTAATGTGTGCATTCACGAACTGGTGCTATCTACCTTTACATTTGCGACAGTAGCCTGCTAACTGTGCTGTTAGCTGCAGAGCTAATGTTACAACAACATTCTAGGGGTAACAAGCCAAGTAGGTAAGCAAAGCTTTTATTATCATCTCAGCCATATACATAGTACACAGTGAGGCGAAATGCAACTTAGGACTAGGCAACCATACCGAGCAAAGCTACAACATTTTATAGCAGTATGTTGACTTACTCGTCCGACGTTTGTAGCTGAGCCAAGGAGAGTTGGTACTGATCCAGACTTAATTTTCAGCCGTTCAGCAAGACCAGCTCTGTATTGGCCCAAGTTGAAGAAACAGTCTTCGGCGAAATGTTTGGCGCAGACATACAAAACTTTAGGAAGTTGTGTCGGTGCATTTCCAGAGAAAATGAATTGAACCCACTGGTTCTTCAGACGCTCGCATGAAGGAACTAAAAAAATACATTTGTGCTCATTTGTACATCTAAGCACCGAGCAACTGCCATGCTTCGCTCGTTTGCGAGCCATGATGTATCTAAAGGAAAAGTGGTCTCTTACACGATCGCAATTTTTTGGAGAGGATCTCGCTGCAGAGTGGCGCGCCACCAGAAACACGCGACCTAGACAGGAAGCACGTGATCTACCTCCACAAGCTTTGTTTATATTTTGGTCAACTCGTCCATGTACTAGACATCAGCAGGCCGAAAGATGAGCTGATTGTTAAAACATCTAAAGGATATCTCACATGGGCAGATTTTTGGACATTAGGTTTTAATGAAGAAATCGAGTTACAGTAAGTCTGTTTTTATTGGTATATTTATTTCTGTTAATTATTATATTATGTTTAATTATATCATTCTGTTCATCCCTTTCATCTCAGGTTGGAAATGCCTGTTTTGAGATTATTCAAACAATTGCATAATTAAAGATATTGTGTAGAATTTGACCATTTTGACCTTTTTGAGTTTTTGTGTTATGTACTGCTTTATAGAGACAACATTTACACTGATGATCTATATGTGCCAAACTTTTATGCCAGGAAACTTGCAGAGAATTTCAGTCCAGGGGAGTGGACTGAAATCAATGGATTTGAGTTGGAGGTATGTAATTATGTGTGAGAATATATGGTGATTTACTTGTACAGTTTTATTGAAGACATTTTTAAGGGACTTTTATCCCATTATGATAACAAAGGGGTTGAGCCAAGACTTCGGGGCTGACTGTGGAATATTCATGTTGACAGTAAGATCTGTCTTTCCCATATTTTTGGACTGTTAAGATCATTTTGAAGAGAAGTAATGAATATTGACATTTTTATTAACAATCTGCCTTATATGTGGTGCTGGATGCTCCTACGCCATAGTAAGTAGCTTATTTTTTTGGAGAGCAATGAAGTATCAGTCTGCAAAGAAGTCACTACATGTATCTAATTGATTTTTAATAGTTAGACATGCTGACATTGCAGAAATGGTGGTGTTTGCTCTTGATGGTCTGTCTGTCTTGTCTGTTGCTTTCATGTTTCAAACAAATTTAAGACCCATTAACAATATCAAAATTTCTCCACTAAGTTACAGGAAGCTTTTTGCACACTGGAGAATGGAGTCAGAGGCTGTGCTGAAAGGTGCCCATGTGCCCGTATTTAGAATAATAATGCGCAAGTCAGTGGAACTCCATTAGGTCAATGTGCACCTTTCTTTAAACAGTAACATATTTATTTCTGAAAAAGTGTTCTAATAATGTTTCTTCCCATGCTGCTGACAGAAGCCAGCAATCATCACAGATCTGTATGATGCTGTGGACTGGATTGAGAGGAATCAGGCTGTTTAGCGGCTATGACGGAAGAGCACCACCAGATGTCCCTAAGGGATGTGCTAGATGGAGACAGTATTGATGTCAAGGAACCATTCCTCTTTGGTTTTCATAAGAAACAGGACAGGTCTGTATTCACCAGTGGTGCCTCCATGTTAATTTTTTGTGTAATGGAAAATAATTTTTAAAAGGCTACATTTGAATATTCTGTCAAAATAAATTATACAATTGTTGATGATCACCAGTATTATATTTACAAACTTGTTAAATTTTGTCCTTGATCACTGGGAGGGCACTTGCAATAAAGTGTACTATACATGTTCAATTGCTGCTGTTAGGGCTGTAACGGTACATGTATTCGTACCGAACCGTCACGGTACATGGGTCACGGTTCGGTACATGATGTCTTTCGGAGAATACACGGTACGACGGAGAAGAAGTGATTGAAGTGATACGGAATCACAGAGGGACCAAAAAGCACAAGTAAATCATAAACCTGGGTCGTAGTGTGGTGCAATAGTGTCACCTACTGGCGTAACACTTCTGCTGCTTTACACATACATAAAAATATAAGCAAGAGTATGTGCTTACTGGTTAATACACTGCTGTTTATTTTAAATAAACGAAAACAAACCAAACCTCATTCTTTAGAACTTTTTGTTGCTTAACTATGCTGTATCGTGAACCGTACTGAACCTTGACCCCAAAACCGAGGTACGTACCGAACCGTGAGATCTGTGTACCGTTACACTGCAAATAAATAAATATAATCTGTGTATATATAGATTACTTATTGCAGTGTACATTTTACAAAATATCTCAAAGTGCATTCAGACAGTGAAAATAACATTAAAATACAATTAAAAACCAAGAGGAGTAAACCATTAAGCATTAAAAAAAAAAACAGCAAGCAATCATTAAAAACATTGAGAGAAATGGTTTCAGGCTTTTCAAATACACTTCTGTGAGATGTACTTATATTCATACATTGTCTGTATTCATGACTCATATCTAATTAAAGACATATTGGTCTCACCATTCACTATGTAAAACTTATACTGTGGGTTTCTTCTTTTAACACCTACCCCCATGAAATACTTCTCCAGTTGACAGTGAAGATTTACTAATTTATGTTTTACTAATACACTAAACTTGTCTGCCTCAAACAAATGAACTACACACAAACGCAGCAATGAAATTCTGTCCTCAACCTTTGTTGATGCATTTAGTGTAGTATGCAGGCTTTTACTCTCAGACAGTTGCTCATCTGTGCCACAAAGCCCCAAAAGAGGACATTGTTTTAACATCGTCATATTTTGTAAGGCTTTTACAAAAATAAAAACATTCATATGGTTATGAAACATCAAGAGCAGTCTATTATATATTTAAAAAAAAAAAAAACCTTGTAAAATTACCTGTACAATACGATACAATGCGTGCAATAATTATATTATGAATTATGAACGAATGTCCAAAATCTCAGTAAATAAAAAAAAAATAGTGGGTCAAATCCTACTGCTACAGTGATCAGTTTTTCAAGTGTCATGTGGACTGAATTTACTTTTTAAAAACCCAAAACAGGGATTTAAAAGACCACAAGACGCCAGGACATTGCTAAATATGAACTGGCTTCCTCCAAAAGCCTGAAATCACATGCTACAAAATTGACAAAAATGGAACAGGATCACAGATAATGAGATACACAACTTTATTGGGGGGGAGGGGGGGTAAAAGTAGCAGGACATTTAAGCCAATTGAGTGAACTGTATTTCATTTTCACAGCTGTGAAGGGTTGGGCCATGGAGGATCTGAAGAAACCAGACCTTTTTTTTTATTATTGAACAGAGGAATCATACTCATAATGCCACTGCTGTGCAAAATGACCCAGCACCCTGTGATGACATGCATTGCAAGAGTACAGCCCTGAAGAAGCAGCACAGCCTACAGTCAAACTCCCTCTCCCTGAGTAGGCCAGCACTGCGGTCACACAGAGGTGGCACGAGGTGAGAGGTTCAGAGAAAATGACTGGACACATGGACCACAAGGCAGAAAAGCAGGAAGCAGAGAAAAGATTCCCTTGGGTTGATGGGATCCGGATCAGAGCTGAAAACTGTGGCGATTCCTGCAGGGTTTTGCTGTATTCCTGTTTGAGCGGACAGTTGGGACCGTTCCTCCCATGGGATAAAATGGCCTTAAGACAGTGTCCAAACACAAGAGCATAAACAACAGTTTGTAAATGTGTCCTGCCAACATCACATGGCATATTTCTGCGTCCATTCCCGCGCTATTCTGTTGTATCTGCAAAAATGACAAAGAAACTTAATATTATCCTGTAAAAATTCAACCATGTTCAGATCAATGACATCACATGAACACAACAGAAAGTAGATTCTGCACAAACAGTGCCTTTGCCACATAACCTGAAAGCTAAAAGGACATCAAAGGATGTCTACAGCTTTACTGAAATTCCCTGATATCCAAATACCAACTTAGAAACAATGTTCCAGTTTCTTTTTTTGTAACACTGAAAAACATTCATGGATTAGAAATATTGCTTTTTGCTTAAGACAAAAAATATCCACACACTGCTTCCTCTTGTCAGAAACTTCTTCTTGTCAAGAAAAAAATATCTTGAAATATTTTATACACAATCATTTTCCTTATAGGAATGAACTGCTGTGCATGCTTAGCAAAAAAAAAGCACTGCTTGAAAATCTACACGAAAGCACTAATGGATATTAAATAATTACACTACACAAGAATCTGCCATGCCATTGTAATGCTTTAGAGTTTGTCTTTGCAACCATGCTTGACTCAGTTTTAGTAAAGGTGGTCTTTACAATATTTTTACCACATGATAGATGTAAAACAAAGGTTGCATTTCTATTGAGAGTAGCTTCAATAGAAGAATTGCTGAGGGAAAGAAAAAGGACTTGACAGAATTTAACACAGAGGATACATCACTGCTAGTTAAGTGAATCAATCACAGCTCAAACAAATAAGCTTGTGGTTAAGAGCTCAAAGGCCAAGTAAGAAAACTGGACTTGGTGGACAGTGAGCTAAATATTTTTTTCATTGGTCCTCACTGGGTAAGCAATTTCTTTGGTTTCAGACTACCCATACCCCTTGGTTCATTAGGAAGACAGAAAAACATACATTTCCAGACATTCCAACACATACCAGACACACAGTACACAGGTTAGCGAACCACCTGCTTAAGAATATAATTCTGCCTGAAATGATTCTTCATTTGCTCTATGCCACAGCGTGTTCTTGGCTGTACCTGGCAGTCACCCACCGAGGACCTGTGTATATTAGTGATCCATGATTGCGGTGGTCACACATTCATGCAGTGCCACACAGGAAGCAGCATCAATGCAGCACACCAATCCTTCTATACTGCTTTCTTTACTGCTCACAATGCACAGTGCCTTACCCCTCACCTACAACATGGCGTATTTCTCTGTCCATTCTCTGGCCATTTTATTGTACCTGACAAAGTAGTTTAAAGAGACACAGTGGGTACTACAGGTCTGAACTGTGCACTGATACATTTTGTGAGGGAGGGAGGGAGTGTACAACAGAGATCAACAGCATCAACGTATACTTACTTCTCTGTGTCTGTCTTGTAGATTCGTGCAATTTCTGGCACAAGAGGATCATCTGGGTTTGGGTCACATAACAGTGAGCAGATGGACAGGAGAACTGGAGAAAGGAGAAGCAGTTACTGAGAAGTGGCTCACTTTTTTTTTTAAATAGATACTACCTGTCAAACGGTTTTGCAAGTTTTTACCACTTACCCAATTATTTCATAAACTGCAGAGTTTTTTCTTGTTACTACAGTTTGAGTAAAGCACTATAAATAAAAATGTCTACAAGTTTCCTTTAGAACATGCAAAAAAAATAAAAATATCTAATAGTGCACGTCTGACATGCTACTAACCGGTTGTGTGGTGATGCAGACTCAAATTCTAGGCTGTTCTTTAACTTCACATTTAAACTGATTAATTCCATGGACTGCCACTTAAAAGTTCACTTGTCTGGTGACCCATATTATATTAGACTATATTTGCTATATTTACATTAGGCCTATAATTACACCAGGTTATTTCAAATGGTGCAAATACTGTAAATGTATTTGTTAGCAGAGAACACATTAGGAAATATTAGGTAACATGTAAATATAGAAAATCTCAGTGTGCGCCAAAACTTTTGACTGGTAGTGTACACGTGATATCAGGTCAAGTGTGAAACCTGAGCATCCGAACATGACTCGGATCGCAACAGAAGATTCACTTGCTTGAATGTTGCACATTATTATCAATTATAATAAATTTTACAACAATAATTATTTATTTCTGAACAGTTTCCTCCATGGCGCCTATTTTTAGGCAGTACTTACTTAAAGGAGACTCCTGAGCTTTTTCAAGTGCAAGAGATATCTGCAGTTTATCAGATATCTCAAGCATTTGTCACTTGTTTGAGGTGTCTATTGGATACCAGTCTTTGTAGAACAACCACTTCCAGAGAAAGTAGCCACCATACGGGAATCAGTTTCATGTGTAAACAGCCTGTTTGTGGACTGGAGGGTGTGCCGGTCTTTAGAAGTCCTTCTGTGAGTCTTCTGAGCTTACAAGATCTTTCAGTAACTAAATTTGTTGGGGTTTTTTTTTTCTATTTCTTTCTTTAAATATAGAAGCACACATGAACTTCAATTTTTTTTTCTCAGAGGTGCAATTTTTCCTCATAAATAATCTTGACAAGTAAACGTTTCTTAAATAAGTGGACAAAGCAAATGAGTGGACACTGTGTGTGATGCATGTTCAATTAAATCAGATGAAGACCTAATCATGGCCCAAGTTCATAAAGCCATATTCTTAAAAAACAGATACTAAATTAGCACTACTACTCTAAGGGTGTTTTCATTTTCTTTTTAAATAAAAAAACTAATTTCTGCTAAAGTTAATCTTAAAGGAATCTAGCTTTGTATAATAGAACTATTCTTTCCAGTCCTCCTTAACACTCATGAGATGTCAGACCACAAGTTGTTCATACCTCTTTTAGAAATCAGACACCACCTAGGTAAAGCTAAATGAAGGCAGAGGTTCACCACAGAACACATTAAACAGCAAAATCTCACTTTCGTAGCAGTGTTCAAAGCTCGGAAAAAACCTCCAACATCACAAAACTATTAAAAACCATTAAATAGTCTCCACTGTTTACGTTTTGTTTTCTAAATGAAAATAATGTTCCTCAATTGGAAAATTCTAAAACATAAAACGACCATAATGTATGCACACATCACAGGTTCTGGTTTATTGTTTTCAAATATGTTAAATATGTTACTCCGCAATAAAGAGTAAATGTGCAGTAAACTGTGCAGGATATGTTCTTAGAAAATCAATGTATTAAACCCCCATCTTTAATTCAAGTTTAACACTGTTAACCACTTCTTAACTGTACTACTGCTCCCATCTCTTCATAAGAAAACAAGCTGCATGTGTAAATAAGCCTCTATTCAAAGCAAACTGGCGGTGTTGTTTTCAAAACACACATTTGGACAATGAGCACTACTGGTACTAGAGTCACCCTAAAGATCAAGGTCTATACACCTTCCATGTACAAATGTTTGGTAAGGCTTCTCAAAACAGTACAATCATTCATATGAATATCTAAGCTCAATTATGTATTTATATGTGTACCTTTAGAAATTGTAAGTGCGGGGGACCACTGGGACCTGAGAATATCCAAACAAATGCTGCCATTACTGTTAATGTTTGGGTGATAGATTCTCGTGGTGAACGCGACCTAAAACAAAAGACAACCTTGTTAAGACAACATTAACATCACATGATATACAACATGATACGCATACACTCTGGACATATGACTATGTATTTCTCTTCTTCACCTTTGGGGGTTTGAAAGGATAGTCTGTCGGGAAGTGTATGGTCAGGAAAAAGACACCACCCTGATATGGGCTCTCATTCTGCATAATGACAAACAAATCATGTCACTCATTTCAGGTGCGTTGGTTGGCTCATATATATATATAACTCTGTCAAAAACATGAATACTAGGATGAGTCATACTTACAGGGCCCATGATTGTAGCCTGCCAATGAAACACTGAAAGAGGGAAAGAAAAGATCACCTGTAACATTGATTACGTTAATTGATCACTGTGCGAAATGTCTGGGCTACAAGAACTCACCATCGTCCCCCACTGGACCCGCTGAACACTGTGCTGGAGGATCACGGGCCAAATCGGTCAGTTCCTTTTAGGAAAAAAACAAGTAAGTTAGAGAATGTGTGTATTTGAGTGTGAATAAAAGAAAGCAAGATCAAAGGACGGTGGGGCATCCTCAGGTCCTCAGGTGATATATGCTACTGTAATCAGGTCAATCCAATTTACACATGGAAGTTTGACAACTGATAAAAGGTCAATAGTGACTCATGCTGTCACCATGGTGATTACAGATGATTGTGGCAATATGAGATGTGCGGGCGCTGCGTGTTGGCAGACTGTATTTTTAGCTTATAGGGTCACGAGGGACGAAGGGTGGAAGAGAACCTAAACAAGTACACAGGCATGTCTGTCTCCAACCCTGGCCCCAACGTTTATTTTTACTGGTGGGTGGGTAGAC
Organism: Brachypetersius altus; assembly: GCA_037974465.1. Taxonomy (NCBI): domain Eukaryota; kingdom Metazoa; phylum Chordata; class Actinopteri; order Characiformes; family Alestidae; genus Brachypetersius; species Brachypetersius altus. The sequence goes on from JBBPDB010000146.1 coordinate 10,567,137, forward strand.
ACCTGAAGTCCTGGAGTATATCTCATGGGGGGTTGGGGGGGTCGCTGAGTTAGCTGGCAGATCCCCATAACTACCCAACTCTCATTTCTGGAGCGTTGCACAACTACAGCTCCATTCGAGAACTAAAAACAACTCTGTGACATGCTTTCAATGTGAGAATCTAGTTGCCACATTCACCAAATTCCATGAGGCCACAGACGGTTGATGACAAACACAGCTAAAAAAAACAAACCAAAAACAAGATTAACACTGAAAAACAGTTTAAACAAATCTCACAAATAGGGGCTAAGAAAAGACTCGGCCAGTGAATGGGGGGTAAGGTGATATCCACGCCACCATGAATGGACCACCAGTGTCTCTGCATTGAGAAACTGCTTTGGACAGTGTGCTTCGAAAGACACACGTGACGATCGAGGTGTGACAGATTTATGAAATCGGCATCTAATTAATACTAAATTACCACGCAGGACAAATGTGTTGGAATTAATGGGAACCACAGATCATAAATATTTCTATGTATGTGTGATTATAATGGGAAGCATAAATCATATATGAATCTTAACCTTGTAAACCCTATTCTAAAAACCACACAGGCCAAAGGTGTGTGATTTAAGAAGACGAATAAATATAAGGATGATTTAATGAGAACCATAAATTATATATTAATCTTAACCTTAATTAATCCTATCCATGGAGCAGATAGGAAGCTGATCTCAATCCTGATGGTGTTAGATTAAATCACTATAAGAAATGTCTGCAACGTTGGCAGCCTCGCTCTAGTCTCTTCACTTTTCACCGACACAACAGTACGTCTTAGCAGTGATTATTTATGTTGTTCTGTTCGTTTTTAAGACTCCTTTAAGGTGAGAAACCAAAAAACAACGTGTAACGCCTTACTGTGTTTTAATCATGAACGTTAGCAGCTACAAGGTGAAATCGTTCAGTTGCAGAAATAAGGACAGTTGCTCGATGAACAACACGGCACAAAATGACAATTAAATACATTTCTTGGATGTGACCGTACTAATGGGTGATTAGTTTCGTTCGGAAGGGCAGCAGAGGCTTTTATTCTTACCTTTTGGATTCGTTTAAGAGCCATCTGAGCAGTGCGTGTGTGTTGGTTTGGGTAACCGGAGCTCCAGTCCTCTGCTGACACGGAGAGATAGAAAAACACTAACGGGCAGTCACTGAGACCCACTCCGCTTCCATACAGCAAAACACGGCCTCACTCAACACCCAGCACCGCTGCTAGACCAAGAGACAGCTCCGTGCTCAATTAAAATTAAACTAAAAGGTAATTTCAGGGCTGAACAAGATGTCCGTTACGTTGACCACCCTTCCGCTTCTAGTGACGCATAAAAGGACGGAGCCGATCTTCTACTGCCGCCTACGGAGCCGGAGACTGCGGAAAGTGCCAGAGCCTCACACTCTCACTCCGGGGCTGTCGATAAAAAAATACTTCATCAAACAGTTAAAGGAAAACGATTAGTTGTAGAATCTGAACAGGTTAACGAGTAGAGAATATAAAAACCCTCGCCAACCACATTTTCTCACCATCAAACGAAAAAGAACATACACTGTATGGACAAAAATATAGGGACTCCTGACTATGACACCAACAGGCGCTTTTTAATGTATTTGAATGTAACGTCATGTAGTTAATATAGACTTTTATGTGCAAAATGGAGCTTCCACAGCTTATAGGAAGGCTTTCCACAAGATTTCCAAGTGTAGGAAATTTGTGCCCATTCATTCTGTAGAGCATTTATAAGGTCAGGCACTGATTTTGGACGAAAAGGCCTGGCTCACAATCTCAGTTCCAGTTTCATCAAAAAAGGTGGTGGATGGGGTTGGAGGGATCTGTTATATTCAGTCAAGTTCTTCCACACATAACTCATCCAAACATGTCTTTTCAGACCTTGCTTTGTGCATGGTGTACAGTCGCTGGAATAGAATACTCTGGAAGACCGGTGTGTCCCAGTACTTATGTCCATGTCGTGTAAACCAGGAACGCTTGATCAAATGACAGGAGAGCGATCAAAGACCACATCTTATCAGCACATACTGAGACAAGACAGGCTAGGAGTTGTCCAGGCTTGTAGGACAGTGAGAAAGTAGTTCAATATACGCTGTGGGTGAAATGGAACATGAAGGGCCAAACAAATTTGGGCCTATCATGAACACTTTACTAAATTGATTATTCCACTGATATAATAGAGTCAGCTTGATTAGCTCATCATTTGAATGATAAACAGGGCATAGGCAGATTAGTGTTTAATACTATGTGCCCCTGTGATCAGAAGGTCATGGGTTTGAATCACAAGACTGCTAGTGGTACCACTGAGGTACCCTTTAGCAAGGTACTGTCCCCACACACTGCTAACCGGGCACTGTGTCACTGGCTGCCCACTCCTACACTTTGTGAAAGGGTTACATAAACAGAAGCAGCTCACGTTGTTCACACTGTGTGCTGTGTTCATGTGTGACTATAAGGGCCCACTATACTTTGTTTAGCAGAGTGAAAATTCTCCACTTCAAAGACTCCACTTAAAAACAATGAGAGTTTTTTTTTTTTTACACTTGTAAGTGAAGAATGTTTTTTAAATACTTATGGTGGTGCAGTATGTGAACATGTAAAAGAATGTATAGCAGTTGGAAATAACATGGTATCACAACGAAGAAATTAAACCTAGGAAAAGGACAAAGCAGTGGAACAAAATGTTTCATAAAATACATTTGGACAATGAACGCAATCACACAATTTATGTATGAAAGTCACGAGTGAAACACACAGTTTGCGAAGTACAGAAATACATTGAGGCACAGTCAGTAATCTACATGCTTTGCGCTGATCGGCGGTTACACAACCCTCACTGAGTCATCTGAACCTGCATGTTCAGCTACAACATATAGAAGACTTTTCAGATATGCCATTGGCATAAGAAAGACAAGAGAATAACTTGCCCAGAACAAGTGAATTAAGTTAATTGAGCTACTATACAGTATTTCAAAAAGTCTTCACATAATGTCAGTTCCATGATTGAATCAGGTAACCTTTCTCAAATAAAGGCAATTGTATTTGTTCAAAGCTGGCCGATCTCACAACAACCTATGCATCTTAACCCATTTCAACACATACTAAGATTCAAGGATGTCAAGGGGAAATATATTTGGTACTGCCTGACATGATAATACCATAACAAGATCCTAGCATATGGTCAGCATGATGAAAGGAAGCTTAACTCATCCACAAACGCTAGTGCTGTTCGTCTTTGGTACCCACATGTAATTAAAAGTGTTCTGCCATTCCTAATTTTCCTCAAGTCTGTTCTGATGGCTCCCTGAGTAGATTACTACTACTGGAACACTGAGAGATAATAGGGAATTCATGCTTCTCTGGCTGGTCTGTGCTATTTTTTTCTGAGTCCATTACTGAATTGGCCTCTTCGGGCTGGTTAGTCCTCTGCTTAGGGTCCATGTGTTCTTCAGTAGAGGGGTTTCCTTCTGATGAGTCTGCACAAGACATGCTGTTTAGGTTCTGCAGACTCATCTTCTCAAGTGGTCCCTCTGTCTCCGAACTCTCATCGAGTGATTGAGCTTCATTTACTTGTGAGCCCTGCTCTTCGTTGTGTTGGGTGTCAGTATGCTCAGGGGGTAGTTCCTGCTGAGGTGTGTGGGGTTGTGGTCCTGCTGGTTCCATAGGAGTTTCACCTGCAGCAGCTGTTGGGGTTGAAGTGGGGGGTTTGATGGAGGTGTGGCACATAGGGCATGTTTCCTGCACGTACAGCCACTTCCTTAGACAGTTCCCATGAAAGAAATGACCACAGTAGGTTATCACTGCTGATGTCATATCCTGTTGGAGAGAGGATATGTACAGTTTCAGTTTGGACAGCTTGTGGTTTACACAAATACTTCCTTTTGAGCTTTAAAAAACATTCATTATCACACAGACATGTAGTCACTGTGACAACCATGATCATTATCTACTTTCCTGTGGGTTTAACCTCAGGTCATATCTCACACCTTGGTCCAGTTAATGAAAGACTCCTATATATAATCATGAGTTGGATCAGGACAAGAGCCGAAGGTAAATTCCACAGGAAGGTAGATCTCTAAGAAGAGGTTAGATAGTTACTGAATCACTGATTTACATGGAAAATTAGTAAAGCAAAAGAATTCTTGATTAGTCAAGTTTTCCATTGTAATATCTATCTATATGCCAACAGTAACCAAAAAAGGAATGACAGGCCCATTTAATTAGGCCGGAAACTGACCTGAAAACAGATGGAACAGACATCACTGTGTTCCTGTAGCTGCTGAGCACTGGCCCGTGGGAGTGAACTGATCTTGCGCGCTGCTTCCCGCCTGAGCAGGAAGCTCTTCCAACCAGCCTGGGCACGCAACCAGACATTGCAGTATGAGTGGATGATGATGACTGAGGCCCCCATCCAGCTCCACTCACCCCACAGTGACTCCCATGCCCCGTACGCCACTACACATAATGCCACGGCGAACTCCAGTGCCCGGCAAACACCATTCACATAATACACCACTTCATCCAGGCCGGGCAGTGCTGCACTGCGCCACACCTCCACCATGAAAAGGCAATAGATCAGCAGAGTACCTGTCACCTAGGATACACACCAAAAGGTGAGGTTAGAACCATGAATAAAATGGTTTTTTTTTAACATTATGTACTATGTCACGTAATGCATTTGCAAACAAGGATTTTGCATTTTCTTACAAGAGAAGGGAGAGACTGTAACCTGCATACCTGCAGGGAAGTGAGCATGCAGCTGGATACCAGGATGAGAAGCCAAAAGTCCATATGGAAGAACTGTGAGATCTTATACGCCATGAAAGCCGGGAACAGCAACAGGAAAGCACACATGCTCAGCCCCCGTGCATGCTTCCACACACTCCTATGGACACACATCATCAGATTTGTTTGTTCAGGGTTTGCAATTTAGCCACCGTACTGACAGCCACCTTAGAATTGACAACATAAAAATGAACTGAAAGGTGGTTAGACTTGGAATGTCCATGTACAGGTTAAGTTATACTGTGACTACAAGTCATGTTTTTCCTCTCCTCTCTCTCTGTGTGCACCTACACAATGCAGTCTCCACCTCTGATTGGCTTACGCTGAGATGCATTCCTTGACATAACCAATTACTATAGTCCCTTCATAAAAAGGGAGCACGTTGGTGCATGGAGGTGAATCTAAACACAAGACCACAACAAGATGAGATACATGGCAGCAGAGGCAGTAGGTGACAGACATAGATCACATATATACAGATACTTCACTCTAAACCACACAATAGTGTGGTGACCTGCACAATCTGCAAAACCGGTGTTAAAGTAAAGTAAAAGTACTAGCGTTCTGCATGTTGTCTGTTAACGTTACAGAGAACTTTAAGAAAAGTCTCTCGTTGTTGGACACCTGGGTTCCTCCAGTGTGTGCTGATATCATCAAATGACTTGTCGACTCAACTTTATTGATGGATCAGTCAACCTGAAAAAAAGCCTTTAAGCCCTACTGTACACTGTTGTTCTTATAAACGCTGCACCATATATGTCTAGGGCTTCAAAAACATTTACATGAAGAAAAACTATCTACTACTTTGTTACATGAACATGTCTGTATATTGAAAAAGGGAAGAAATAGACATAAAGAATCAGGCCACACCACTGAAAACCGTTTTACTAGTATGAAAATGCATGATAACTATGCTATAATAAAAATGGCCATAAAAATCTATTTCGATGAACTGCTGATTGAGAAATAAGCATTTGAGGAATACTGAAAAATTAAAAACAAAAACTGAAAAAGACACTGAAACAGTGAAGTTCTACCTGTTTCTACTGGCACCAAGTCCCAGAATAATGGGCTCAGTTATTTCACTCATGCTCTGCAGGGTTGAAGTGAGTACAATGAACAGGATGATGAAGAGGAGGAAGCAGCGTTGCAGGGCCGCCATTTCTAACAAGCCGGTCTGTAGAGCTAGTAACAACATAGTCACACCTTCTGTCACACCCCTACAAAATACACACACAAACAAGACACATCAAATAGCATATTTATGCATAAATATACACATGCATTCACAGGTACTACACAAACTTACCTGTGCATGACATTGTGGTTCTGCAGTGCTGTGAAACCTCCCAGGTAGAACTTGCAGAGATTTAAAAGCCCCAGAGCCAAATACGAAACCACAAACGTCAAGCCCAGCAATGAGTAAGGGCTGGCACAGCACTCTGAAACACTTATGCAGGCGCACGCACGCACACACACACACACACACATACACACACATACACACAAATTAACAAAGCATCAGCACACATATAAAAATGTTATTTTTCAAATGTGCAAGATTATTGAATTGGTGTATTATGCAATACAGCCCACACACATGCCTTACAGCTGTACCTTTTGTACATTATAATATTTGAAACACTATGATATGCAAACATAGCACATGAGAGAACAGGACAAAGGTTCACAGATTTTCAAGAACAATCCCTACAGCTACTGCCCTTAATCAAGCACTTTGATGAAAATTCAAGTGGCAGTAGACCAGGTACTTTACAATATACTGTCACGGTACGGTCAGTGGCCGGTGAAGGCCACTGCTTTTTTGTTGCCTTTTGGTGGATTTGTTTTTGTTCTGTTTCTGTTCGTGTTTGAGGGCTTTTATTTTGATTCTTGTTCTGTTATGCTTGTGTCACGTATCTGTTTTGTGTTAGTCTCCTGATTTCTTAGTGTATTTAAGTCCTGTTTGTGTTTCTGTCAGGTTATCGGTCCATCACCTCATTTTACCTCATTTCTCCCTCGTGTGTAGCAGTATCTGTTTTTTTTCTGTTTTTCTTGCGGCCATTGCGCCAGGCTTTTGTTACCTTATTCTAAATAAAGTCTCACAGCATGGAACTTTGGTCTCCAGTCCCATCAGTACTCAGAGGAAGCTCACGGTTG
>JBBPDB010000146.1:10574218-10594505 GCA_037974465.1 Brachypetersius altus
CCTTATTCTAAATAAAGTCTCACAGCATGGAACTTTGGTCTCCAGTCCCATCAGTACTCAGAGGAAGCTCACGGTTGAGGAGGACTAGCCACCCCACCCGTGACATATACAAACATGGCCACTTCATTTTCTGAACAAACAATCACTAAACCTACAGGTGAGTATATCTGATGTTACTTATGAGAAAATAGTAGTAAATGGGGGGGGGACTTGTGTTAAAGTACCTTGAATGTAAAACATTTGTTTTAGGCCAACACAATTGTAAAACCATGTTCTTTAAAGTTCTCTGAGGAAGACGTTAGAAGCATCTGTTCGGAATGACTAATGATCTTAACCGGTTAATGATGCAAAATAGATCAATTTCCCCTAAAAGTCAAAATGGATACTGGTTTACTTTTAACATAAAATGTAACATGATTATACATGATGGGCATTTTAGTAGTTCTGACCTGGTAAGAAGATACAGTAGAAGCCCATCTTGGGTGGCAGAGGAGGTCCCAGCATTGGAAGCAAACTGAACTCCGAACAGCACAAACCAGAAGACACTGAACAACACAGGCACAGCAAAACTATGCCAGAGAGACACCCCCACTGCCAACAGTCGGTACAAATCAGTTATCTATAACCAGAGACATCAGAGACAGGGATGTGGCAGTACAGTGTGTGTGCAAGTCATAGTAACTAAGGTAAAAATGTACTTAAAATGTCTTTACCTCGACTTGTGCTACTTCACTGTAGGCTGCTCTGGCCAGTCGATATGGTACAAAGAGATTCACGAGGAGGAACACAGCGACCTCTAACCCCGTTATGCCCACGGAAACAGTGGCGAGTATGAGGATAGTGTCCCGAGAAACTAAACACACGCGTGCCAGCAGAGGGAGCAGGTGAGCAGAGAAAAGCCACACACAACGGGTGCGCATCAGGAATGCACATAGTGTGGTGATTATAATCTGACCTGTGAATGTATGAACATACAGAAGATCAAAATCACCTGAGGATACCCAAAGAATATGACCACTAGTATGTCTACCCAGCCTGCAAAATCAAGCCACCTTCATTCATTACCTTGAATTATGGGCTGTTTTCTTGGTTATCATCTTCTTCACTCCTACTACATCCTACTACTTTGTTTGAGAAATTCCCAATTAATGAATGAATGTAAAATTGCCAAAACTTTAGAAAAGTCATAATGAGTATTGTATTAACCTAGAAGGCTAAATTATAGTCACTAAGTCACTTTAAGGTGAAGGTTCACTAACTGATGCCGGGAAAAGTTTGGTATACCAACAGGCTGTTTGTTGCTAGAAATGTTCAAACCATTTAAAAGCCTCATTTGAACATTTTCACACAAACTGAGTGGGTTAGAGGCAACATATTTTTGACATTACCACCTATCCAGCCTTAGAAACCAAGCCACAACATTCTGCTCAGACCTGAAAGGTCAGAAATGGTTGAATTTAATGTAAGACAGTTTGTACCTACTTGTAAGTGCAGTCACAAAACGGTTCAAGGCTGGAGGATCCAGGAAGACTGCACTGTCATACCCGTACTGACCTTCTGCGAGCACATACTCTCTGTTAATACCAAGAAAAAAACAACATCCATGCATTTGAATAGCTGTGTGGAAGTATTTTAGTCATTTCTCAACACTAATTAAAAGAGACAAATATTTAATGACTTTTATATCTCCTGCAGTAGCAACAGACAGGCTTCAAAATGCCCACATCCACTGCAAGGGAAATAATTAAGCTGGTGCTGTAGTGAACTTCCAGGCTGACAAACCATTTGATGTTTTTGTCTATAGAGGACAAAGAAAATTCTATTTGGTAAACATAAACACATTTAGAAATTGATGCCCTGTAACCCACTCCAAAAAAATTGAGGCAGAGATAAAAAAAAAGTGATACCACTGCATCACATCCCCTATTCATTTCATTATACTTCTTAATTGTTTGAGAACTGAAGAAAGTCATTTTTGCCCACTCTTGCTGTATACAAAACTTAAGCTCAGCGGTGCAGTCTGTGGTTGCTGTTGTCTGATTCTCCTCTTCATGATGCACCAGGTTTTAACAGGACAGAGATCTGGAGTGCAGGCATGTCAGTCAAGTATACGCATTTTGTTTGTACAAAACACCGCTTTTGTAATCTGTGCAGAACAAAGACCGCCGTTCTGCTGAAATATACAGAGTTTCTGGGAAAAGACAGGATGGGATTATACGGAAACATATGGCAATGGTGCTTTCACATACATACAGATCCACCACGCCATGCACCGATAAACCCTCATACAAACACAGATGCTGGTTTTTGCATCTTTCATTGAAAAATGCAGTCTTTTTCATCTTTGGCCCATGGAATCTGACCTCCATTTCCCCCCAGAACAAGCTGAATTGTGGACTCATCTTTTCAGACTGTTATTCACTGTTATCTCACAAACTTTAGCACGAGGGGAGCCAAAACCCATCTTTGCATGTATTATCTTTTTACTCTTTACTTGCCTCTGTCCCAACTTCTTGGAGTGTGTTGCAGGTATCAGTTTCTAAATTTCTTGATGTTCACCAAATACAAAAAAGTTTGACAGTGAAAACACTGAAAATGTTTCTTTGTCCTTTTACCTGTTAAATAAAGGTTCACATGAATGACCAAATTACAGATTTTAATTTACAGATTCTAGAAAGTATGGGAAACTCCCGTAAATTTGCGAAAACCACAGATATCCTGCAAATAATTTTTCATGCATTACTAATTTTGTAAAAGAAATATTAATGTCAATTCAGCTAAATTTCCATATTAAAAATTAGTGGTGAAATACCACTGTTTGAAAGTAGCCAATCCGAGAATGTTATTAATTTCTCCTTGCTGTTACTCGGCTGGTGCTCTGTGACGCATCTCTAGCAGCTGCGTCCAGAATTCCTACATCAGAAAAGTTTCCGTCCGTCATGTCTGGCGACAGGTTAAGTTTAAGTGAAGACTTCAATTGTGAAGGGGGTGATGACTGGCTGAGTTATGAGTCACACCTGAGTGTTGTTACGAGGTAACTTCCGTGAGTGCAAAACGTTCGTGTTCATTTAGGACAGCACTGACCCACCACAGCGTGCACTACAGAAGGAACTTCTCAGTGCACTCACGTAAGTGCACGATTTCAGACACACCATTTGTGTTTTGGTATTGGTGGTGGGATTTGGTCACATGCATTTAAGGGTTTGTGCTGCACTGTTGCCATCAACCGCCATGATTGCTTGGGTTAGTGTGTCTCCTCTCTCCATTTATTTTTCTGCAGTTTGGTTATCTGGCCCATGTGCCTAGTTTTTTTGTTTCTTTGAGTTTTCAATAAAGTATCAAAGCATGGAAGTCTGCAAGTGTGCCTGCTTTATGTGGCTGGACAAGGAATGGGACCGTGACAGAGGCGCGGAGCGCGAGCGTTTCACTGTTCGTGTTCTTCTTAAAATCCTGTATTTTTATTACTGTAAATTAAATTAATTTCTTACTGTATGTACCCTGCTTATACCGAAGAAAGCAATAGCGCATATCAGCGAAAACGCATGTATATAAATTACCGTACAATCTATACAGGGGTAATATGGTATTTTACATTCTAGCACTGTAAGAGACAGAAGTCCAGTGTAAACTGTACAGTACGATTACCGGTTCACCTTTACATTTTCTTTTAAAGGATTTTGTATTTAGCTGTGTTTAAAATGAAATTAAAGTGTTTTGGGAGTATATTTGGGGGCATGTTTAGGGTTTACACAAATGTTTTTTCACTATATATTTATATGTATAAATAAGAGAGAGAGGGTGATACACACACTGTGATCTCTAAACTGAACACTTTCTTGTGGCATATCAGCATATCTTGAAAGTAGGAAGCACATTTAGTGCCAGACAGTTAATCAGTGGCTAGGCTATGTCAGAACTGGTTTACACCACAGGGTTTCCAAATAGCTGTAAAATATATTGTGTAAAGTAGAGAGGACACTGATGAATAGTTATGAAAAGTTCTAAAACCAGGAATTATTTTTCAGCCACTGACAAAATCCTGACTGAGAATCAATTGTAATGAATACCTGTCAAAATGTTTACCACAGTAAACGATCGGTTGTGACCGACTTCATTACTGAAATTTGCGTCCAGAGCTTTATTATACAGGCTTGTTTGTTTTACAATAGCAGTGAACGAAGACATTGAACTCCTGGCTTAACTGACTTATTCTAAAAAGACAGCTTCCAAAAAAAAACCAAAATGGTTTTTTTCATCCATCCTCTGACTAATTTCACATAAATTTCTCAAGAAAAGGAAATGCCTTGTAGGCTCTTGTCTGTGCTGTTGATCTGTTAAGGATCAGGGTACAAGCAAGCAGGAGGAGGTTTAAACAGATGGTGGTTTTAATCTGATAGCCACAGGTACAAGTCAAGACAGCAGACATCATTTGACAAGACTGTCTGGTAATGCATGGAATAATTGGCGGTAAAACAGGGTTATGAACTCCGTTGCCTGCCTGTCTCAAGTGGAGATGTGCTTACCTGGAGATCTGATGGCCCATGTAGAGCAGGAGGGCAGTGAGAATGTGCAGATAAAGCTGGACAATGTGTCCAAGCGGCAGCAACAGGACTACCATGCTCACTAAGTGACCTATGGACACAGAATACATGACAGCAGTGTATCAACCAACTGGTCAGCAGGGTATGTCTGCTACTTCCATTTACTCAATTCCTGAGGTATTTACTTGGCAGTGTTCTACTTTTCAGAGCAATTTTACTTTTACTTTCACTTAAGCACATTAGGAAGCCAATATGTGTTCACTGGTACAATGTAGGCATTCTAACATCATTTCTTAATGTCTAAGTTAATAATTAATTTAGTTCTGATCATTTATCACATGAGCTGTTTTGTGTTGCTCACATCTCTCACTTTACAGCTTTAGCATTGATTTTAGAGCTGTGGTTTCCAGCCTTGTTCTTAAAGTAACCATGTGTTATGCATTTTAATGCTTTCACTGATTCAACACACCATATACAGTTTCCCAAAAGTTTCATGGCGTTAAGAACAGTGTGATGCTCGTTCTACCTTTAAAGAATCGTGTTTGTGCTAAGATGCTTTTAGAAAAAGCAGTCAAACACATTTAGTGCTTCAAATTTTCGATGATAAAACAATCTCCAATCACTCAATCACTTCCAAAACCCTTATTCATAACTGTTTAATAATGCTAAAAGCTAAATTTCATTCCGAGAGTCTTTGTAAGTCTCTCCAATTGCTTATTTTACACTGGATTGGGGTGATTTTTTACTGAACATACAAGAAACCTTCAGGTCTACTTGAAACATGTATCCATATAAATAGTTTTGCTGAATTTTTACAGAATTAAATTTCCAGTTCTATCATATAAATAGTTCTATAATATCCATGTCCTGGAATGATGCCAAATATACATTTAAAGCTAAAAAATTAACTTTTAGACTTAAGATAGACTTAAGACTTAAGATATTTTAATTGTATATTTTTATGAGATCGTGTTTCCAACTCAAGACGAACTTGAACGATCAACTTTTCCATTAGTGCAGGCTGTCCTGTGATATGTTTAAGCTTTTTCCAATAGAGTATAGCTTCATTGTCTCACTATCACCACACTGCTTAATGATTAAATTAATTTGTTATTACCACATTGTATATACTTCTGGGTATGCATCAGGTGGGATTAGCCAAGTCTTTTCACTAGTTGACGTGAAAAATTGGGTCTGAAAAGTTCGAAACTGTAAAGCCGTTTTTGTGTATTGAACTGAATAACTTGCCTGTAAGTTATTACAGAATCTACAGAATCACAAGTTGGTTGCAAGAAAGTGAAAGTAGTGAAGAGATTGATCAATGTAAATTGAAGGTTCTTTGTTTGGTTAAAAATACTATCAAAACAAAATTGAACTAAAAGCAAAAATTCATTACTGAACAGGTATTTGGAGTGGAGCTGTATGATTCCACAAGGCTCCATCAATTTAATAGAAATTCCACACAAATATTTGAGAAAATGTATGGACTCTAAGGTCCCAAGTGAGTTGGTATGGAAAATCCCCTGTTTTTATGCTATTGTGTTAAAGCAAGGAAAACACTGACATGTGCAGAGCAGATGGCCCTTCAGAACCAGCGTGGGGAACCTGTGTCTTAAACAAAAAAGAATCCCGAAAAAGAAGAATGACTAACAGTCCTCAGTTCCTGTTTGGACATATGGTGGATGTAAGATTGGGGAATATGACAATGCTTAATCTTAATTGTGATCCACTCAACATCAAATTATGGTTTTTTTCTTATCGATGAATCACGGGCGCCGGAAAGATTATATCCACTTTCAAAATCATTCATTTCGTCCCCCCCCCACTTTTTGTTTCCCGTACAACGTCGCAGACTCTGCACGTGCGCAATTACCCCTAGCCACCAGGCACCCCATAAAATAATGCTAGAAATAAAAGAACACATCAAAAATCGAAAAGAAAAGAAAATTGAATGTGCAACAGAAGTGCAGAAATGTGGAGAATGGGGCAGTTTTTAGCTTTTTAAAATAAAAAAAGACTAGTGGTAAGAATGGAAGGTAAACTTGTATCTAGTTAGTACCACTAGTGGCCCTAGAATTGAAACCTGCAGCCTTCTGATCACAGGGGTAACTCCCTAACCACCAAGGCACCAGCTGCAATATAAATACTGTTAGAAAAGAAAAAATACATCAAAAATCAAGGGGAAAAAAGTGCAATAGAAGTGCAGAAGGTGAAGGGGAATGGAGCAGTTTTTAGCCTTTTAAAGTGGAAAGAACGGGATATAAACGTGTACCTAGGTAGTACATGTTCCACATGACGTATTTGTACTTGAAGAGCATGTCCTCACTCCTGGCTCTGAGGTGGTAGGTGAAGCTTTCGATGTCACATTTATAGAGCAGGTCCAGGACGATGATACTGGGCACCCTGAGCACCACGTTGGCCACGTCCTCTATGCGCAGCATGTTGACTAACGCCACTTTTTCTCATCTAACATATGAATGTTGTCACATCATATAAAGCTGATTTCCATGATTTTTCTTTACTCGGAAACCTGACCCAAACTGTTATCCTCGTCTTGGTCTCCTCAATGTTACTAAATGTTTTTTAAATCTAACCTGACAATCCTGTTGTGTACATATTCACCTCACTGCATGGGTCGACGTGGTTTCTGATTGAACTCTGTCCTCCTTCTGGGTTGTTTTCGAAATGGAAAGTAGCATATCTCATGTAAAAGAACGTTTATTTCTAATCTTACTGTCCTGCAAACCTCCTACTGTGCCTGAGTGTCATCACGGCCTGAAGTTTTCATCTCCTTCACAAGGCAGATGTAACAAAATGGGAATAAAAACAAGAAGAGAGTATGTAGCTTACACACAAGCACGGCGGGTAACACAAGTGTCACTGCCAACTTTGTTTTGGAGACTAAAATCAGCACGAAATCTACAACTCTGACATTTCAGCACGTCTTCTTCCTGTGCGCCGAGCAGTGGGCGCGTCCTAATAATTCCTCACAGTTTATTCGGACGCAGCCAGTGCACACAAATTGGAAGCGTGTTGTTTTCTAATTTTTTTAAATTATTGTTCCAAATGGCATTTAGTAAGGCTCAACTAACATTACGCGCAGCAGTCATAGTTTTTTAAATAGAAAATCGTCGTTGATTGCATTTCGTACAGCCTCTGTGAAAGTTTGTTCACAGTGGATCAGTCCAGTGGAAGGGAGTAGGGGAAGTGATCAAGGGCTCATTGTTTTCTTTGGCCTGCATTTTTCAGCACTTGTCGTCCTGCTTGTTCTTTTACTGCCCCCTCTTGTTGGATTGGGGTAATGATTTGGGATTGACCAAGAGGATACATGTAGTTTTTGTTTTAAGTATTTTCTTTTAGTTTAAAGGGAGAGAATTAGGCCTACCAAAATCAAACAAATCATCAAAAATTAGCTTTTGAGGTGTATTGTAAGATCTTTATTGTTATATGGGACATGCAGTGTAGGCTTAATGAGGGCCCAGTCAAAAAGTGATTCATGTGAAATTCCTTCCTCTTCTTCAAAGGTGAGTTTCACAGTGAAGGTCATTTCCTATTCAAAGTTGATGGTAATTCATGTGACCAGCAGAGGCCTAAAACGAAACATGTCAAACAGTTAAACCAAATACTGGAAGTAGGAGGCTTTAACACGAGGGAAGCAAATCAAGCACAAGTACTGTGATGAAATTGGTGTCGACTGATTCAGAGAAAAAACGTGAAGAGTTTCGTTCCAAAATGCTGTGTAGACCGTGTCTTTTTCATGATCTCATGATGTCACTGGGAGTGGCCTTTATTCGTAGAAGATTATAATCAATATCATCTAGCAGAGAAATAAAAATGAGTATATGCCACTTATAAATCAAATTAGTTATGTTCCTTTTTTTTTTTACAAATGGATGTAAAGTATTTTGGAATAAAACGTGTATCTGAAGATGCCGTCTTTTGATGTATAATGTGACTTTGAAACACTATTTATGAAAAAACATGAATGAAATGTAGAAAAAGTTAAACATCTAGGTTCAATCTTGGATGTAAAACAGATACAATTACAGTGTACTCTATATACATATGTTAGTACAGTACACTGACACAGTCTAGATTAAAATGTAGATTTTTTTAAGAGATTTTTTGGCGTGTAAATGGGTTATGGTAAAAGCATAAGCTAGTTAGTAATGTTCAAAATGTGAAGGTATTTTTTCTCCTGCTTAGTCATCCTTCTCAAACCGAAACTGAGCTTTTTGGGAAAGGCAGTGATACCAGAGAGAGGTCAACACTGCATGAGGGGAAGGAAAATCCTCTCAGCACTCCCCTTGGGTAACCCACACCCTCACAGAACACACATGTAGAGCATTTCAGTGTGCTGAATATCGGTTAAAGTGCAAGCAGAAAAGCAACGGGTGCTGTAAAGGTCTGTCTCTGTGAGCATGGGGGGAAAGGAAATGGGCTCAGTGACCTTTGCAGCCAATTTCCCCCGTGTTCAAACAGCAGCATGAAAGCCACGACT
The DNA here is from genome assembly GCA_037974465.1 of Brachypetersius altus. Classification (NCBI taxonomy): domain Eukaryota; kingdom Metazoa; phylum Chordata; class Actinopteri; order Characiformes; family Alestidae; genus Brachypetersius; species Brachypetersius altus. The sequence goes on from JBBPDB010000146.1 coordinate 10,583,261, forward strand.
GTTTCTGAAGTCCTGTGCAAAATGTCAATTGCAACTTATCCTACCAGCAGAAGGATTTTCTCTGAAAGTAGATTCCCTCATTGTTGCCCTGGGCTTTTAAGTCACTGCACTCGGATGGTTTGACCCCAGCCTCTTCTCACACTACGCTTTCTAAGAACCGGGGAGACGGTTTTTTGCTTCTCCAAGCGAAAGACGATTTGTGAAGAAAGGCGAATGGTGAAACCGTCTAGACTCTTCAGCAGTCAAGAGCTTTCTGAGCGTCATTAAAAAGGATATTGTGAAATGTCTTTTTATTTTTTCCTTTTCATTGACTGCTGATCTGGATGGTCACGCCTGGAATGACAGTAAATTTATTACACCAGAATTTATATTTGTCCTTCATGACTGCATCACATTTTCCCTGAAACCTCATTTCATGAAAGATATTTCACAAGCAGGTACACCGAATGGTCTAAAATGTATATGTGGTAACAATCTCAAGAATCGTTGCTGTGAGGACGGGCAAGACAAGAGCTGTTGTACAGAATGTAAGCAGCTAAGTGTTGCCACAACCATCCATGGCTGGGAGTCTAGAAGAGCACCATTAGCTCTGCTTTCTTACATGGGTAGGATTGCCCACCTTCTCCCCATCACTCCAAAGGAAATGCTTCCCAGTGAGGGTGTCTGTTCAGACATAACATGTTTAAAAAATGTTTAGATAAGCAATAAATTTTTTCTCTTTAATATTAGTAAATAAAAAGAATATACACAAATGACCTTATACAGTAAATAGTGATGTATATTATATGTATATTAATGTGCTCATTGTGGAAACCCAACGCTACCTGTAGTTTCAATCAAAAACGAAGTTTGATTCAATCAGTACTTTTACATGAGATTAAAGCTGGTGAACTGCTGACGTGATTTCACAAATCTAAGCAGTGGCAGGAGGCATCGAGAAAAAATATGGAGCTAAAACCGTGTTCTCTTTAACAGCTCACATCACATCTACTACTTTTTTAACAAACAAACCAAATCTTTTTATTACTTTTTTGTTTGCATTTATTCTAATATTAACTTTGTTGGCAGAACGACACATTATCACACTGAGGAAAATGGCTTTCAGCAAGTTGTGTAGGTGCCTAATACTTTTGCACAGTACAGTGTTGGTTGTATGTGACTGGGGGAGTCCTGGCAAGGAGATGGAACTGGGTGTGACTAAACTGGGGAGAAAAATACAACTCATATGAAACAGTTACTGACATACAGCTATTCCAATATAAGTTCACTGGCCTGGTGATTACCCCTGTATGAACACACATTAACCTTAATAGATATGAGGCTGATTCAGCATGACAGCGGCGATCATGAGGTTCGGTTTGAACCACATTTAGCACATCAGCAACTTTCTGATCTTTCATTTCAAGAAAACCAGGGTGTACAACACATATTATCTCCGTAGTGATTGGCCCATCACTGAAACATCAGTGTTTCAGTAAACGGAGTGTGAAAGTATTCCATGACTTCACCTTACAGTAAGCAGCAGCATGGAAGTTAAGAGTGTGGGAAGGTGGAAGAAGTGTGTTCATAGTTGTAGCACCACACCTCAGTATGATGCAATGTACATGTATCAATCAGCAGAAACTTCCATATGAGGAAACTTGAACAGTTTCTTCTTCTTTTTTTGTGTTGGAGCAGTAACAGTAAACATGACTCTGCAAATGAGTGTTCATCAGGTATGATTTCCATTTCCTCTTTGGAAAAACAGATGTGTTGAGACTGTCTCGGTTTCTCTCGGCTCGTGCTCTAGTCGTGTGGAACCACTCTTTTGCAATAGGGGAATTCCTGGTTCCTACAGGCGAGTAGGCTTTCTCTCTCTCTCTCTATCTTTCTCTCTCTCTCTCTCCCTCCCTCTCCCCTTTTCCCTTTTTTGTTTTATGGGAACTGAGGGCCGGCTCAGTGAGATGTTTTTCCTCAGAAGCGCTGTGTATTGATTCATTACGAGGGGGCGGGAGACTCCCTCCCACTGCTTCCTTCTTACTGGGAAGTGACTGCCAGGCTTACCGTACTCAGAGAGCATGAGTGAGTGTGTGTGCATTAGAGGGGCAGAAAAGCGGAGGGACGCAGGTATTTAAGTTGAAAGACTAAAAAGGGTCATATATGAGAAGACCTGTTCTCCGATCAAGAGTTTGCACGTGTGATTCCACTGGAGGCTCTGGCAGCAACTCTGACCATTATTAATACTAGTGGATATTAGAGCAGGAGCCTTTTCCACGAAGGACACATGTAGAGCCCTCTGTCACACTATGATCAGTTTGTCTTATAGGTAAGTACTGAATACTCAAACTAGCTCTTATTTGGAAACAAGCAATCGAATAAATCATTAACTGGTTTTGGGTGAATTAGGCTTAAAAGAACTCGGTGGCAAAGAGTTTCTGAAGTTGTTCCTAACAAATTTTGATTTAGTTGATTATTATTATTATTATTATTATTATTAATATTATTTGTACCATTATTATTACAGTTACATTCAATGCAATGTCTTCAAATACATTCAATGTATTCAATTATATTTGAAATGTTGGTTAGTAAAACTTGCAACTGACTCAATTTGTTCATTTGTATGAATGGAGAGATACGGCCTGCTGTGTGTTACCAGCCCATATCATAGAAGATAGTGGATCTTGTTTGGACTTTTATGGGGGTTTCCAACAGTGAACCTATTAAGGCAGTTCAACTGGTTCTGTTCTATTTAACGGAAAGGAAGAATTTCCTGAAACTCCTCAGGTGTGGCTAGAATTCAGCTGAGGACATGAAGTGCAATGTGCCTGTCTCAGGAATTCAGTAATGATCAAACATTAAACAAATAAGTGATTGAGATAACATTGAGAAAATAAACGTTGTGTCACTTATCCTGGCACAGAGGTTTTGTGAAACTACGAAGCAATTGTTGCAGACTAGATATAATGGCTTCAATTAACGCTGAAGAGCTTTAAAACTGTCAAACTGTTAGGCAGCATTTCAGGAGTTCTACCTGAACCCCTGCTGGCTCAGTTTTCAGCTTTGCAAATATGACTCCAGTGATGGCTCTGAAACTATGCCTTAGGATCATTACAAAAAATTGTACTTTTTTAGTTTTTACTGAAGACGTATTTCATTTTAATAAGGGTTTTCTTTAAAGTATCAAGAAATAACATTATCTTATTGTAAATGTTGTTATTAATTACATAATGCCATGATATTCTATTATGACTATGATGCTATTTGTGGATATCAGGCCAGTTTCTTCTTATTTAAGAACTTATTTGAGACTGATATACGGTTCTCCTGAGCACTTGGCCCTGAGAACTGAATTCCATAGATGGTGGCAATGAGAAGCTCATCTATGGGCTCAGTTCTTCTGGCAATGTGTTCTCTATCTACACAACAAGCCACGCTCCCTATAGACCGACTCTTATTATCAGATGTGTTATGGGAAGATGTTTTGAGAAGATCTTTTCTTTCTATTTTTTTTTTCTTGTTGTAAGTCTTTGTGAGAAAAATATGCTTTTAAATGCTTGTAAATGTGAAATCCAATACATTACATTTGTTTGTAACAAACAATTCTGTTTCTTTTTTTTAACCTGTTCATCACATACACTATGGTACACACTTTGCATTTATGAGTGGGAATATGAGTGGGTGTGCTAGTCAAATGGTCTAAGAAAGACACGCAAATTATTCTTACAACTTTTTTTACTTCCTTGACTTGCACCACACCTTTTTAGTCAGCTACTCACTACGAAAACAAACCCCTTCATTTTACCCCTTAAAATTACCTTTATTTTGACCTTAATTTCCAGAAAATTTGGGAAAAATATGGGGGAAAGTGCACAGATTAAGGGGCAAAACTTTTTTTTTTCCTCTTACTTTTTAAATTTGCCTCTTAAATAATCGAACCTCCTGAATTAATGCCTCATGTTTAAGATTAAGGGGTTTCACACTCATGCCTTACATCCACTTTAAAGGTGAAATTAAAAGATTGGTTCACAAATGAATTGCCACTTAATTAAGGGCTTTGGTGTATTTTCAGAGGTAAATTACAGTAGGGTTAAGCACATTTTAGATACACTGTGTTTTCTGTGCACTATTTTAAGGAGAATGCTCCTAAAAGTGTAGCTCTTACACAGTGAGATACATGATTACATTATTATTTTTTCTTACCAAGACAAGGAAGCCAATTTGAATAACGGACAGGGTGTTTCTTTTACTGACAGAAAGTCCATGTATGTATGAACATATACTGATCCACAATAAGATGACAGCACTGAAATGTGAGTTCAAGTATGCAAACGTTACATGTCCACCCACACTATGACCACAAATATGTCTTATCTCTGGCTCCTGGTAAATGACTCAGGATCATTCCATGGAAACTGGAAGTCATGGACACCATACCAAGAACACTCACCGCCCACAGCCATAGTTGAAGTCATCTGAGATAAAATACAATGTAAACATTATTACATAGATCTAATGTGGGTGCACCTTTTGACACTGGGACCACATGAAAATGATGTTTTTCTTTAAAACCCACAGTATTCCACATAATTCTGTATAATTACACTCATTTCACTTTAGGTTTTATGCTATCAGTTTCAATTTCAGTGTAGTTTCCTGCTTTTTCTAGGGAAATTATACACAATGACTAGGCAAAAATATCACAGAGAGGTTTAGAGGGTTCAGAATTAATGATGCAATAAACCTAGAACACATTCACTGATAGGATTCTGTTCACATCAGCAAAGAAAAACAGCATAGACAGATCTATGCTATGTTTGATTACTTTCCGTTCTTTCTATTCTTCTTGTCCTTTCTGACATTTTCACTCAAACCGCCCCTGTTGTGAGGGCTCTCAACCTTTCGGACCACCTTCTTCTCAAGCCGGTACTCCTGTTCCCCTATCCGCGGGTCTCCCCGCACCACAAACTCCCCTCTGTGAAAGCTGATGCTCACACCAGTGCTGGGGTAGGTACCATACACCCGCCGTAAGTCCTTTTTCACAAAGTCTGGAAGTTCCCGACTGACTCCAAAGACTCTCTCCAGTTTTCCCCAGCGTAGCTCACCTTTCATGTTGAAGCCCTCAGGCCATTCTCCATCCCGCGGGCCAGGAGAAGCAGCTCGAGGGGTTCTGATTAGTGGCAGGTTTGGGAGAGGTGTATATAGATGAGAGTACTGCCAATACCAGGGGCTCCCTATAAAGGCTGGCGTACATCCATAGTAATAATGGTGTTCTACAACTTTGTCCTGAGAGCCTGTGATGTTCTTCATGTCAATGGCTATTGTTGGAGGCCTGTGGATGGAAGGTAGGTCCTGTAGAGCAACCAGGAGCATGGGGCCATAACAACTGTATAGGTAGGGAAGGTGGAAGTTCATAATTTAACTGCCAGGAGTGAATGAATCAAGGTTTTAGTTGAAGATGAATACAATCAGAGAATAAATAAAGTGTTAAACACACACAGTAACAGAAATGCACGCTGGTTCTCATATTCTACAAATAATACCACTTTTGAACGTGAGCAAAAAGGTTGTAAACTGAAAGTGAGATCAATAAGTTAACATTTGAATTTTACAATCAAAGTTGTCATATAAGTAGCTAAAAACTAAAATAACCATGTAGTTACCCATTTCGAAACGTTGCTGCAGTACTGGAATGACGGTTTCTGTAAGTGCAGTTTCATCTGTAGACTGATGCAAACTGTCCGTATCCAGGCAGCAGGTAAACAAACTGCTCAGAGAGAGAGAAAAGGGCCACACACCTGATCTTTCTGTTTTCAGTTGTTCAGTACATGTTGTAGTCATGTGTATTTACTACCAGGAATGTAGTGCCCATCAGTCATATAGCTAAAAAGAGGCAAAACATTCAACACTTCTGAATAAGCAGTAGGTGGCGCTTCACAAAAGAGCCTCTACCGTTTGAAACCGATCGACGCTTCAGGAGAGCTCAGAAGGGCGTTTAATGTCTGTCTACAGTTACACATAGACAGCTATGAGAACACACTATACAATTTAAAACCAACGTTGTGCCAGAGTTTGCATTCACTTGCCATTCAAAAAGAAAATACAGATGTAGACAGTACTCTAACAAGTGTACATAAATACATTATTTCAGTTGTAACAATCTACATGGTGAGCAACTATCAGGTGGTAGTTTCTTCATATTTTTTCTGACTTTGTTTACTTATTTACCAAAATAAAAAGACGTATAAAGGAACATTAGGAGGCCTCTGTCAATCAAACAGAGAGGCCCCGCCCCCAGCGACCCCGCAAGTCTTAAGGGAAACGGTACAAGAGGGGATTTTAAAGACAACGATGGATGAGTGGAATGGACATGGACAGATATAAGAACACGTTGCACCATGTTATACTAATATTGTACAAAAATGAGAATTTACTTACAATTAATAAACAAAATACTGATGTAGATGGTACTCTAATATGTGTATATAAGAAATAAATAATCTCAAAAGCGTCAATTGTCAACAATCTACAGAATGAGATGGTAGTCTCATCATATTTTTGTCTGTTTACTTATTTACCGAACTAAAAGGTACAGGAATATCAAGAGGCCGCGTCTCCCAGATCCATTCTCCAATCACAGCGCTGCTTCTTCTGTCAATCAAACAGAGAGGCCCCGCCTCCAGTGACCCCTCCAGCCCTGAGGGAAACGGCACAAGAGGGCTTTTAAAGACAACTACAGCTGAGATAAATGCAAAAAAGTTGAATTTTTTGCACGAACTTATTTAAAAGCCTATTTAATACTTTTTCTTGAGGAACTACATACATCCCCTGCTTTCTGAAGACGTTCGGATATTTGTGGGAGTCGTGGAGCGGGATGGATGAAATGCGGCCTAGCAGCGGGGCACACCTCGGGCTCGCGTCTCTGTTTCCCCCGGGGCTGCAGGCCATCTACGGGGAATGCAGGCGGATCTATCCCGAGCAAGCGAACCCACTGCAGGTCACTGCCATCGTTAAATACTGGTAAGCTGTTCTGACCTGCACGTTTGACATGTTTGGGGGGAACTTTTTATAAAAAGATAAAGACCAAATGGGACCCAAAAAAGAACTAATATAAGTTTAATAGAACATAAACTAGGTGTAGCGAACTAGCCTAGTTAGCCTGTTGCTAAATGCATTTAGCTGCAGTTATTCACGTGTCCAAGCAACTTTAATTTTCGGTCAGTTTACAGCTGTGAGAATCAAAGTATTATATTAGTGTTCCACCTGTAGCTATCTGCGTTAGAAATACGTTGTACTTTCGTATATTGTACTTTTTATTGTTTTGCATATTTTACTAAGATTACAGCTAGAGTACCCCTGTCCCCGTGTGTCATCATGGGCAGCTAGTGGTCTAGTGTTTAGGGATTTGCCCCGGTGGGTTTGAATCCCAGGACTGCTAGTGGCAACACTGAAGTACCCTTGAGCAAGATACCGCCCCACATACTGGTCCCTGGACTCTGTGTTCCTGGCTGCCCTCTGCTTCACTTGGAGAATGCAGTTTGTGCTGTGGTGTTCATGTGTGACAAATGGTCGTTTTACTCTTATGTAGGTTAGGAGGACCAGATCCCCTAGACTACATCAGCATGTACAGAAATGTGGGATGCCCTGCTCTGGACGTACAGGAACACTGGCACTATGTCAGTCTCGGCCTGAGTGATCTTTATGGAGACAACAGAGTTCATGAGTAAGTAAAATCAAAGAAATATATGTTAATGATGGGTATCTTTTAGTTTTAGATAAAATAAGAGGTAAATACGTGTATAAATAAAAGTAAATAACATGCATTTATTTCATAACAAAGCGTTGCCACCTAGAACCATGTTTTGTTGGCACCTTTTATTTCAATTGAAACTGTAGGCATGGGACGTACATTATATACCTCTATACAATAACTACGGATACACAATATGGACAAACGTATTGGGGCACCTGACCATTACACCAACAGGGATTTTAATGACATTACATAGACTTTGATATGGATTTGGTCCCACCTTTACAACTATAACAGCTTCCACTTCTATTGGAAGGCTTTCCACAAGTTTTGGAGTGCTTCTAAGGGAATTGGTGCTCATTCATTCTGTAGAGCGTTTATGAGGTCAGACACTGATGTTTGACAGAAAGACCTGGCTCACAATCTCCGTTCCAGTTAATCCCAAAGGTGTTGGTTTGGGTTGAGGTCAGGGTTTTGCAGGCTAGTCAAGTTCTTCTACACCAAACTCCTCCAACCATGTCTTTATGGACCTTGCTTTGTGCACTGCGGCACAGTCATGCTGGAATAGAAAACCGCCTTCTCCAAACTGCGTCCACAATGTTGGAGGCTTGGTGTTTTCCAAGTTTCCCTTCTCTGGAAGTAAGGGGCCACATGAATTCAATAATTTAAGAATTTTGTCCAATCCAATCCCAATCTATATAGTGTATGTTTGATGTGTGTCAAAGATTAAAGTGAGACAAACAGAAGTACAGTGTGTTTTGCCGCTCTGTTTTTCCTCTCCCCTCCTCTCTAGGTTCACTGGTCAAGAAGGTCCAAGTGGATTTGGATTTGAGCTTACATTTCGGCTGAAGAGAGAGACTGGGGAGACGGCACCTCCCACCTGGCCAGCTGAGCTTATGCAGGGTTTAGCTCGATACGTCTTTCAGTCAGGTACAGAGTGACTTGATTAAAAAAAGAGAGAGAGAGATCTCGTGTATGTCTTTAAGCACCATAACTGTCTGAAGCAGGCAATGTCCAGAAAACCATATATCAATCATAGTTGTTTATTCTGTAGTACTTTAAAATCACAGTATTTCCACTTGGAACAATTTTTTTTGGCCTACCACACCAAAATGTTTGCTACAACTCCCACCTTCTCACTAACTTACCCCCATGTCTGGCTCTTGACCCATTTATGATTGGTTACCCCTTTCCTGGGTCATCATTTACACTTAATTAAATGAATAAGAAAAGCATGATTAAAAAATAAGACATCAGGGAATATTATAATGGCACAATTCAGATTAGAATGGTGTATTATGCTCACCTTTGTAAGCTTTTTAGAATCTAGTTAAACCTTTTAACTGTGTTGTATTTTTGGAGAACAGAAAACACATTCTGTAGTGGTGATCACATCTCATGGCACAGCCCATTAGACAACAGTGAGTCCCGAATCCAGCATATGCTACTCACAGAAGACCCCCAGATGCAAACAGTTCAGACCCCTTTTGGACATGTCAGCTTTCTCCAGGTGAGGCACAGCTCTTAAATATAAAGTGTGTAGTCTATAAGTTATATATTATAAAGCAGAAATAACTTTTTTAGAGAATATCTTTTGCCTTTCTCTCAGTAGACTGAGAACATATTTCTCACTAATTTACTCCCTGAATTTATCAGGTGAGGCAACCCTTTAATGTACTACCACAATTATTGGAGCAGAGTTTAATAATCAGTGAAGGTGTATTGTGTGCATTCATTATTAGATCTTGCTGGACAAAAGTGAATGTATCATTGTAATCCTTGTAAACTATTGAACATTTGTTCGTAAGATTTTTTTTACCTGTCATTTTTCAGGGATCATTACCTTAGACTTCAGTCAGTACTTTTACTTATTTTTCATTTTAAGGTTGAATTTATACTTTCACTGTACTTGGAGATATATTGACCATTCATAGTGTGTTTATTATACAGCGATTAGTCAACCCTTTGTCACAGAATGAACTTTGTATAATTGCCTCTCCATACAAAAATGTTTTAAAAATAAGTTCCACTTTTATTAAAAGTGAATAAACAGTGATTTATTCAACTGCAGCCATTAGAATATTTTTGTTTTCAGGATTAATACCATATTTAAGGGACACAATGTTTTGTTTTTTTTTAAATGTGGAATTCATTAGTTTTTAAATTTTTGTATAAATGTATCCCTTGTATATGTATAAATAAATGTATAATGTCTCTTTTTTTTCTTATCCCTCCTTTTACATTTGACTGAGGCTCTTACTAGATCGTTATGAAATGTGTGGCAGTGTGTAATTTTTGTAGTGTGTAATTTTTAAATGTAGCAGTGTGAAAGTGCTAACTGTTTTTTGTTCTCTACAGATTGTGGGTGTGTGTACAGAGGAGCTGCAGGCTGCACAACAGTGGAATGGTCAGGGCATTTTGGATCTGCTGCGTGGAGTGCGTGTGTGAGTATTCCCAAAACTAGTCTAGACAGAGCCAAGATGATCCTACATTCAGATTAGATCCTACATTCAAAATCATAATATTCACAGTCCTGAATCAGAAAACTTTATTGAAATTGCTCATGTGATGTGTCATCATGTGATGACTGTCACAACACACAGACGCAAGACCAGTATGAATTAAAAAAAGTCTTAAAATCTATATAAAGAAAACAACCACAATATGAATAGACTATGCTGCATACAGAAATGCTTGGTATAATATCTATTTATGAGTAACACAGCTGAGTGAAAAAAATATTGACACAAATGGTCTTTTGGAATAAGTTACTTCTAGAAAATCAGTAGTAATTACTAGAGGTCGACCGATGTATCGGTTTCGCCGATTAATCGGCACCGATACTTGATTCCCGGAACTATCGGTTATCGGCAAAAATCCAAGCCAATAGTCCGTTGTCCTTATACAGTGCGAGAGCCAACATATCTATGGCAAGAGCCACCTCTATAGGCGAAAATCGCTGAAAAGCACATACTTTTGTTTTGACACATGATACTGTTCGTTGCAAGGAGAGCGCAAGGTGCCTGGACGCACACAGTTCCAAAGAAAAGGGGTTTTAATCACAAAACTCAAACACAGTTCAAAGTAAATCCAGGTGGCAATCCCGGCCTCTTCCACGGAGATCTCCCTCTCACGTCCTTAACGAGCGCACGGCTTCCAAGCCCATGCCTCCTCACGCTTTGCACGCCACAGCCGGCTCTCTTCCTTCCTAGAGCGAGCGCATGCCCGCCACCACTGGTTCTCTTGCTTCCAGAGCGAGCACATGGCCGTCAACCTCGTGCCTCTTCTCCCGGCACAAACACAGTTCAAGCATATGGTTCCAGAGAGGGCTGTCACTACCCGATTTCTTCTTCTTCTTCTTTGGTGTTTAACGGCGGCTTGCATTCGTAAGTGTTGCACTACCGCCACCTTCTGGTTGACCCTCTTGATAATTCTGCGCTCTATTTCCAGATCACTGCCTACACAGTTTATAGTCTACACATCAAACCAGTATTAACTAAGAAACTACAAATA
>JBBPDB010000146.1:10598831-10639301 GCA_037974465.1 Brachypetersius altus
TATTTTATTTTTGAAATATTCATTTATCGGCCATTATAAATGCCGATACCGATAGTTTGGAAAATTACTAATATCGGTCGGGCTCTACTTTTATACCTTTAAATCATTATTAAAGATGGCTTACAGTTATTTCTGTTTACTTGTCCAGACACTGAACAGATCAGAGAAGCCCTGAGGAAAGGACTGGAGATTAATAGCAAAGCAGTCTTACCCCCCATTAGTAGTCAGCGACACAATCAAGATCGGCCACTGTAAGTCCTTGCACAGCTATAACCTGGTATCTCAAGCAGCACAATACAGCCACTAGTCCTATGATTTTACTGCATCTGCTTACAGCGATAAAGGTCATGAGAAGTACACTGTACTGAGGACTTCATTCAAGGGCAAAAAAAGCCAGGCAGAGAGTAGTTGGTCCTGATTGAATGGACACATGTGATGCTGATTTACTGAGCCACCTGTTTTTGTGTATTCACAGTGCAAATGTTTGAGGCGCTTACTGTTTTGTTGCTGGAATACTGCAAGCTTATAGTTGTCATGAGAATCTTGAGGTAGATTCTCATGACAACTATGAAAATATATGCCATTGGTGCAAATTATTTGTATAGTTTACTTACACCAGCCATGTGAGTGATAAGTGATGTTTTGTATTCAGGATTGGTTGATACTGCTGTTAGGTAGCTGAGATGTTTCAGACACCCTGCTCTCTTTTCTTTGATCTCAACAATCATCCACACCTCAGCAAAAGCCTAGGCTAATCTCGGCTCCCTGTTGCCTTTTCCCTACTAACCTTGCCCCTTACCCACATTTAGAGCTCCTGCTGTGTCCTTCTCCGGCCTTGACAAGCGTTCAGAAGTAGAACAGTAAGATTTGCACAAAAACGAGTTTATGAATCTCCTTGCTATTTTTTAAAACACATTAACTTTCACCAGAGACAACAAATAAGCAAGTCAGGCAGAGATGTTCTGCTCCCAGACTCTTCAGTGTGAAGTGCAATAGAACAGTTTTGTAGACTCTCTAGTAAGGTTGGGATACAAAGATATAAAAAGAATCATACTTGACAGTAGCCAGAATTTTTTTATTTCTCATTCTGAGAAGGTAGCAGGTGTTCTTCCACTGATGACTATTTTTTGTTTGACATGTCTTCATTCTGTATGACATTAGTGCTTTTTAAGGTCAAAAAATGACTTGTTATAGACGTGTAGTATTGTCCAACTCACTACCTGCTGGCTGCATTGTTGACCAAAAGAATAATGGAGGTGCCATATAAGGTAGTTTGAAAGCCTAACCCGTTCAACATTTATACCCCTAAATATGTTTTGCAAATGCCATAATGTATGATTCTGTTCTCATAGTTTATAACTTATGAACATAAAGGAAAGTGTGACATTCTTCTCAAGACTAATAATCCCAAGTGCTCACATTTTGTTTTGTTTTTGAAACTCCAGCTTCAAATGATAAATAGCGATGAAGGGGAGCTTTTTAAAGCTCCATGGACCCATAGCAGCAACTGTTGTTTCCTTTCAACAGGAATTCAAAAAGCTTTCCATTTGATATTGAGTGATCCAATATGACAGCAGCAATTACACCTTGAATATCATAATGCGATGTGGTGAGCTGAAAGCATTTCAGACCCACTAAAAACAGTTGTCTCTGTTCTTAGTGGCTGTTGAAAGAAATGAAAATGATTTGCCTCTTGGCAGTAATGGTAAATGCATTCATTTCTCTTCGCTGTGGTACAAATTTACCCCTAATTTCTTCATAGACAATCAGTTGGACATTTGCAGAGCAAGCAGAACTCAAGGTAAGAGCCAACAAGAGATAAAGTGAAATGTATTCCAACACAATAAAGTAAGAGTTTCTTCACTAATAGAGGGTGCTTAGATCAATGATCAATGGTTTTATACAAAAAGCGAGATATATTGTTATACGGGATGCAATAGAAATTTACATTCTTAATTCTAACTTGGCAAAGAATCCCTTTTTTCAGCTTACCCTGAGCCAGTTTAGTTAATCCCCCACCCTGCACCACTCCCTTCCCCCCTTTCAGTTCAGGTGTTTGAGTCAAATTCTGCTTACAATAAACAAACACGGATTGACCATTGCTTGTCTTGGTGAAACCAAATACTAGTTTTACAGGTAAATGTGTGAGTAATGTGGGTATAGCAGACATTTTAAGAAAAATGGCAGCTTTTACATACTACTATTAAATTTGGGGCACTTGGGGCTCAAGGATGGTGGAACTGTCAATGTTTTTCCTGTCATCAGGAGATTGCAGGTTCTATCCCTGGTGGGTGGTAGTACAAGAGAGCACTGTTTTCTTAGCTTTCTCTGTATGGATATGGCAGCCCTCCCCTGCTGAATTTAAGTTTGCTGACTTGCAAAAATAGAACAGTCTAGTTTTCTTTTTATGAAGACAGAATATCAACCAAAAATCAAGAACAAACATGTTACATAAATGTTATGAATTGATTTCCATTTCAATTAGTAAAATAATTATTTGATACCCAAGCAAACATGATTTGGCACAGGGTGGAGAAACCCTTGTAAGCAAGCACAGCAGTGGCTTTTCTTGTAGTCAGTCACCAGGTTTTCACCAGGTGTCTAAGGAGGGATTTTGGCCCACTCCTCTTTACAGAAACTCTAAATCCTTTAGGTTTCTTGACTGCTGGTTGGCAAATTGAAACTTCAGTGCCTCCACAGATTTTCTGTAGGATTGAGGTCTGGAGACTGGCTAGACTACTACTCCTTTGCTACGGTGGCAGTATGTTTTGGGTCATTGTCATGCTGGAAGACCCACAACCCATCTTCAGTGTTCTGGTTGAGGGTTCTCATCCAAGATTTTACAGTATATGGTCCCATCCATTGGCCCCTCAATGTGGTGGTCATTCTGTACCTTTTAAAAGAAAAACGTCCCCAAGCTTAATGTTTCGAGGAAAAAAGGTTGGAACCACTGATTTAGATGTTCACTGGCAAACTTAAGATTGGTTGTACACGTGCCGCCTTGAACGGGGGGACTTTGTGGGCACTGCAATATTTCAATACACCATTATGGTGTTCTTTGTGACTCTGGTCCCAACTGCCTTCAGATCATTAACAAGCTTCTCCTGTGTAGTTCTGGGCTGATCCTTTGCCTTTCTGATGATCGCACTCATCCCATGAGGCAAGATACTGCATGGAGCTTAAAACTGAGGGCTATTGATGGTCATTTTATATTTCCTCCATTTCCAAATATTTGCACCAACCGTTGTCACCTTATTACCAAGCTTCTTGCTGATGGTCTTGTAGCCCATTCCAGCCTTGCACAGGTCTACAGTCTTGTCCCTGACATCCTTTGACAGCTCTTTGGCTTTGCCCATGGTGGTGGAAAAGTTGGAATGAAAAAATTGGATCTGTGGACAGGTGTGCTTTATAAACACAAGTTAAGATCAGGAGTATCTGTAATTGTTGGATTGAGTGTAATCTGTGTGCAACATGGGCAACACAGCCTTTCTGTGGGAGTCTGGCTAAGTTGTGGGGGATCAAGTACTTATTTCCTTATTTCACTCAATTACGTGCAAATCAGGTTTTATGTAACATTTTTTTTTTGGTTGACATATTTTCTCTCTCATATATACTGTGTATTTATATATATATATATATATATATAAGTATGCTCAAAATGCACACATTGATCATAAATGGAAAATAAATCTACTCTCATGTAGTCCCATGTTTTCATGGTCAAATCAGATGACCTGACTCTGAATAAGTAGAAAAAAGGGATTGATAAGTGCAGAGTTGTTGCATGGCACATTTGAGAGTTATACCTTGGTGATAGAAGAACACAGAGGAATAAACTACTTATGCAGATTAATTGTTTTGCTGTCTCTCTCTCTCGCTCTACCCCACCCCCACCCCCACCCCCACCCCCAACTGCCTCTCTTGCTCTCTCCAGAAGTCGCAAGGACAGTCTGGAGAGTGAGAGCTCAGCTGCTATTGTTCCTCATGAGCTGGTGAGAACACGACAGCTGGAGAGTGTGCACCTCAAGTTCAATCAGGAGTCTGGAACTCTGCTCCCACTGTGCCTTAGGTAATGTATACCTGTTCAGTGGCATGGGCACACACGGGGCACTTTCCCCTTGGTTTTTTTCCAAGCTGAGAGGATACAATGATAATGAGGTGAAATTGCACAGTCAGCTTTATATTTTAGCGCTTTTGCACACAGTCCCCATTTTAGGGCACCAGTACCTATGCACAATTTTACTTGATGTACAGTAATGTTATAAAAAACCTTTGAGAGGTTTGATGGGTTTTTATAACATTAAAAGCCATCAGTTACCTGATCAGTTACTTGATTTGGATTTTTGCAAGCTTGAACATAACTAGCAATTTAATGGTTTCTGTATAAATCGTGAGTTTCACTCATGTTTTATTCTCTTGTTTTATTTGAATGAAAAGTGTCCATGATCTGTCTGAAATTTGAGCTTTTGTTTTTGTACAGGACCTTTGTTTAAGGTAAAAGTGAATGAGTGATTGTCACTGCTTGCAGTTTTTAGTCTCTGACCATTGCATTCATGCATGTCTGTCATTAAGGATATTTTCCCTTTTTCGTTTGCTTGCTGTAGAGGTCGTCTGCTCCATGGAAGGCACTTTACGTATAAAAGTATCAGTGGAGACACAGCTATTACTTTTGTATCTACTGGAGTAGAAGGTGCCTTTGCCACAGAGGAGCATCCATACGCTGCACATGGACCATGGCTACAGGTAATGGATATCTCTTACTCTTGCACATGACAATCCCATGTCAATAAGCTGAGAAGTGTTTTATTCTCCTGTGTTCAGATTCTACTCACTGAAGAGTTTGTTGAGCAGATGTTAGGGGACCTCCAAGATCTGAGTATTCGTGAAGAGGTAGATAATTCATTGCATCATAATAACCTATTTTATACATGATGATCATATTCTTATATGCATCCAATATTTTTCCCTGCAGTCCAAGTTACCAAAGGAGTACAGCTGGCCTGAAAAGAAGCTGAAGATCTCTGTCCTGCCAGATACTGTGTTTGACAGCCCACTGCAGTAAAACTGAGGCTGTGACTACCCTCACATCTCAAGAGAAGAGCTGAGCCACAGGGCTCCAGTGAAACTCATGTGCCTACACACAGTTGGAGGAAACTGACACTTCTCTCCCTCTTGGACAGCTATTGGCACTGAGCATGCCCTTTTCACCAAGTATTGAGTCCATAACGCCACTTGCCATTTGAATGTTTCTGTAGATGTTTTGTTCCAATAGAAAAAGGCCTTACACGGGTGTACATAAGTGCCTGCAGCCTGCATTGGTCCTTTTTCATATAAAGATTCTATTTTAATTTTGAAAATTATGCTAGAAACAGACTGTACTAGTAACCTTTTATAGTGTTTGCGAACCAGAGTGTTTGCACCATGTTGACTAAAGATATGAACTGTGTCCAGATCTGCAACACTAAACTACACCCGCCCACCCCCCCCCCCCACCCCCGCTTCCCCCACAAACACACACCCTCCAAATTGTGCAAAAAGGGAGAAGTTAATACAGTTTGGGTTTTTTGTTTTTATGGGAGCCCAGCGCATTAGGAGTTATACAGAAGTGGTTGGATGAAAACATGTTTACACTGTTTTAAGGGGTGGGCATAGAAACTTTATAGCTTTGATGACTGGTGATAGTCGGTGCATTTTTATACTACAAGAGAATACTGACATAAATCAGTAACTCCTAAAAGATTTTTAAACATATTACAGTATTAGATGAATAGAAAAATGTTATGTAATGGTTAAGTATACCAAAGGTGTGGTAGACTTGTTTCAGTCACAGAAAAATGAAGCTTGTCTCTTCAGTCATTTTCAAAAAGCATGTAGTCATTTATCACTTAGTTTTGGAAAGAAGTATGAAACACTTGGCTACTTGTTAAAGAAGCTTGCTGAAAGAAATGGTGTGGTGTTTTACAAGAACAGATTATAGCTGCTTGTCTGTAGTGTGAAAATGAGCAGAGATGGCCAACTGCTACCAGCAAGGCTTCCATCACAAACCTGCTTCTCATGTGAAGGAAAGCACACTAATAGATTGAACTACGACAAACCTCACCATTTCAGCTGAGGGTTACTGAACAGTATGGGCTCGGTTCGGACTGTCCTCGCAATAGTGCCTGTTTTAAGCACACTCTGTCTCTCTAATATAATTTGATAATGTTAGTTATGAGACTTCCTCTATACCAAAGTCAGTATTTAACTAGCATTCTCCTGTATAGGGTGCATATAGCCTGTTTTGCCATAGCCTTCCTGATTCCCTTAACAACCTGACATTCCTGTTTTGTTCCATGCCTCCTTGTAAACTAAATCAGAAGAAAGTATCATCTTTGCAAAAATTCGGTTTCCTTTTTTGAAAATGTAAAATAGAGCTCAGTTTGTGCTTTTTATAAAGAGAAGTTTAAGTAGTGTATTGTCTTATATTCATTTGAATCACTAAACTGCCTGTGTTTGTTACCCTTAAGTGCATTAAAGTTTATTTACATAATGTGTGCATTATTTTATACACCAAAGGTCATTCAATGTGCTTTACAGAAATGGAAAATAACAATAAAAAAAGAGTAAGATAATGGGAGGGATAAAAAGTAAAAATACAAGAAAGTTCAAAGTGCAAATATTTAAGAGGCGGCGGAGAATAGTGGAGTTTTTAACAGCTTTTTAAATTAAATCTGCCGTCTAGTACTGAATTCAATGTCCAACACTTTCCTCTTTGGCTTTGCGCAGTTCTATCCCTTGCATCCCAAGGGAGGTGTTTATTCAGTAGGTAGTGCTGCAGCTCTGAACCAACAAAGACAGATTATAGCCAATAAACAAAACCTCAGACTGGCTTGGTTCTCATAAGACCATCTGCTGAAAATCATTAAAAATGTCATTTACTGACATTCAAAACAAAATTTTGACCATTCTGCAAAACTGAGGCTCTTTCTTGCTAAGACTGTTTAGCATGTTAAAATCATTTTTATATAAAAATGTATATTCACAATCAGACGCTGTATGAAATTAATGAGAATCCATCAATGTTTAATGCTGGCAGTATTAATACTACTATAAATATTAAATTCTACTATTTACATTCACAATTAATTCTGCAATGTCATAGTTTATTTGGACATTTAACAAGTGCAGTAAAATAAATGAAAAAATGCACCATACATAAAACGACACAGAGAACTGAAAATTGTCTAGAACTGATAAGTATCAGAAAGGAATGTGGCACCAGTAAAATTATGACTTTTCAAATGATGATGGAAAATGAAATGAAAGTAAAGGCGAGTGCACATGGTTAACCAACCTGAGCTTTTTGGCTCTGGTGGGGTCCCTCTGGAATCCCTTCAACCTCCATGGAGTTTCTCCTTTAAAAGGAAACCCTTCCTGCTGTCACAGAAAAATGAATGATCCCCATCCAAACAGGAAATAATACACAAATGTATAGTACAAATGTGGGTGCAATCTTTTGAGATACAAATCTTATAAAATTTCGATAGTATACTATGCAAGTGAGATTCAATTTTGTAACATATAGCATAGTTAAACAGAAATCTGCTTGCATTGTGTACCGGGAACCAAACTGGTTATGCTTTATAATATCCTTCAAGCAAAACTGATCAAGAGGTTGAAATATATTACTAATGCAAGTAAAGCACTGTCATGTTAAGACAAGATGGCTGATGAGTGAAATAGTTTCTTTTGTGTGTAATATTTCTGGTGCAACGTGCAATGTTTCAGGTACCAGGACCTGTGTATACTGTATACTCTCTGTTCATACATATATAAATGTGTGTGGAATATATACGGTGCCACCAGAAAGTATTCACACCCCTTCACTATGTCTACATTTTATGGTACAGACTTATTCTAAAATAAATTTGAGTATAGTTTTTCCCTCAAAGGTCTACACACAGTGCCCCCTAATAACAAGGAAAAAACAACTTTTCAGAAAGATGTACAATTTTATTGCCAAAAGCTTTTTAATCCAGTGTTCCATAAGTATTGCATCCATGGCTTAATATTTTTATGAAGCACCTTTGTCAGCAATCACAGCCTCAAGTCCTTTTGGGTGTGCCTCAACAAGTTTGGCACACCTGTTTTGGGGGATTTTCTCCCATTCTTCCCTGCAGATCCTCTCAAGCTTTGGATGGGCAGTGTCGGTAGGCAGACATTTTAGGTCTTCCCAGAGATATTCTATTGGATTCAAGTCTGAACTCAAGGACATTTACAGACTGCTCCTGAAGCCACTCCCTTATTATCGTGGCTATGTGCTTCAGGTCATTGTTGTGTTGGAAGAGGAATTGTCACCACGCTTCAGCAGAGATAGTGTTATCCAGGTGTTAGCAGTTAGCTACTGTTTTTCTCCAGATGTGACACTTGAGTTATATATAATCTACATACCCACAAACTTCTATGCTTATATTATTTATATAGTTTACCTTTTATATTATACTGAGGTGTTGTATATATTTTTTTATTCAATTAGTTATGCTGCTCATACTTTTTTCTTTTTGTATGGTCCTGACCAGCTTTTTTTTTTTTTTTTAAACTCTGGTGGGGTCCTCTGCAATCATTTCAGTCACCATGGAGTTTCCCGTTTAAAAGGAAAGCCTTCTTGCTGTCAAAAAAAAAAATTAATGACCTCCCATCTAAACAGGAAATTATATATAAACGTATAGAATGCGGGTGCCATCTAATGATTTTGAGATAAAAATTTAGATATTATGGTACTCTTAAGTGGGGCCCACATATATTTATATTTTGCAAAGTTAAATGCAGAAGCATACTGACAGTGTAACCTGATTATGTTCCAGTAAGCAAATATGAAAGAACTTCTCAAGCAAACTGTAGAATATATGCAAACAAAATGTTCAAGAGGTTGAAATATATTACTATGCAAGTTAAGCGCTTTCATTTTTAAGACAAGGTGCTTGAGCATGAGGCACTTGCCCTTTTAAGTAAAGCCCCGCCCCTTGGTCTTAGCTCCTCCCTCTGAAATGTAGCAGGTCCGTGGTGGGTCACGTGACGCAGGATGGGGGTGTAAATGTGAAGTGTATCCTGAGTTGCAGTCCTGTGCCTGCATTCCTCTCATCAAGGATTTGCTTTGAAAGCGAGAGAGAAAAAAATCATAAATAATAACACAGACGTAGACTGGAATACAGCTCAGATCGGACGGAGGACTTCAGGACTTGCTACTTTGAAAAAAAAACACGTTTTTACGGACGATCTCCCTGAATCCCTCGGATATTTCTGGCTTTTTTTTTTTTTACCGATACAGCTTTAGAAAAAAGAGGACCACTCAGAGGAGAAGACGAGAAGAAATATTAAACAAATCCGTCGTTTTAAATAGGCTTTAAAAGAGGAAAACAAGATGGCTGATGACAGTAAACGATAACAAGGACAAAACGTTATCGTCCCCTTTAAGAACTAAAAGAGATCCGGCTGCCTTTTAATACATCAATATTTGATTTCGCTTCAACAACAACAACAAAATGCTTGACGTTATGGTGGTGACTATTTTCAACTAAAAACAAGAATGAAGGCAGAGGACGGTTTGGAAGGAAGGAGGGCAGGTAAACGCAGGGACTAACCATGGAGAGGCTTAACACGTCGGGGCAGCCTTTAACGCTTAAAGACTACAGATAGCAAGAGAATAGCTTTACGGAGCTGAAAGTAGAGTTTGATTGAAATACAGAGAGAGAGGGAGAAAGAGCGAGAGATTCTTGTGGATTCCCATAATCGTGAGCTTTTAAAAAGCTTCGCGAAAACGGTGCCAAAATACGCATGAAAGGTTTCGGACGGTTGTATTGAAATCCCATTTGTTCTTGTTTTTAGCCAACGACTTCCTTATCATTTTAGAGACAGAATCAGAACAAGCAGGGCTGCGTTTTCTGAGATAAAGACTCACTTCTACAGGCTAATATCTCATCGTACCGTGATCAGCATTCAGAATCTACACTAGGCCTGTTCTAACGCCGGGGCAAATGTCATAACGCCGTGGGATCAGTCTAATGAATCTGAGTGTGGCTTTTTTAGTACGAGGCTGCTTTATTTTTCCTTCTTATCGTTTGATGGATCCGGAGCTATTTCTGAACTCCAGGCACGGACAGCGGGGAGGTCACACGCTGGTTTAAACTTTGTAAATGATTATTGCATGCCTCCGTTCACATTTCTTTGACAGTTTCTTGTGAAACTCCATTATTTTTCTTTTATTAACGGAGAAAGGTTATAGACTATGCAGTAGATCGAGGCTCATGCAAATGTAATACTCCCAAAACTTCCAAACGCACAATAAAAAGGTAAATCGATCCTTATAAGCAGGGTGGAGGATTTTTTTTAAAACATTTTTCAATTTCAATAGAATAAGCCGTTGATGTTCGTAACATTGTAACAACTTTCCGCGGCCGGGCAGCTTCTAGAATCCTTCTGCTTTGTAATGTATGGCTTTACGTAACGATCGATTGGAATATCAGGGTTCTGTTCTGTGCACTTTTATCTTTTGATCTAACAAGCACACAACACACAGCCAAAAAAGAAACAGGTTTCTCCTCAGAGGACGGTCGTCTCCTCTGAACCAGAGCAGGTTTGCAATAACGCACTCGTCGCAATCTCGTTGCAACATCAGGATTACTGACTTCTTCCCCTGCTGCGGAATTTGATTGCTGACAACTTGGAGAAGGGACGGAAGAGGAGCGCCCTGTGGTATGTTCATGTTCATGGAGGCTATTAAGCAGCTGCTTCGGTTCACTCGTACCAGAGCCACACGCCTGGTTTCCTAAAGAGACCTTGTGAGAATGACTGAAAGGGTGCCTCCAAGTCAAGTCTCGTTTTAAAAACACTCCCCCCTTTCAGGATACCAGATCGCAGGCCTGGATGTCTGCCCTACCGGCTGAGATGGCCGAGAACTGGAGGAACTGTTTCGAGGAGGAGCTGATCTGTCCGATCTGCCTGCATGTGTTTGTGGAGCCCATCCAGCTGCCCTGCAAGCACAACTTCTGCCGTGGATGTATCAGCGAGGCGTGGGCCAAGGACACGGGGCTGGTGCGGTGCCCGGAGTGCAACCACGCCTACAACCAGAAGCCAAACCTGGAGAAGAACATCAAACTGGCCAACATCGTGGAGAAGTTTAACGCGCTGAACGCAGAGAAGACCCCGGTGGTGCTGCAGTGCATCCTCTGTAGGCGGGGGCCTCCACTCCCGGCGCAGAAAGTGTGTCTCCGCTGCAACGCGCCCTGCTGTCAATCTCACATCCAGACGCACCTCCAGCAGCCCTCCCCAAACCCGGGACACCTGCTGGTGGACGCAGAGGACGTACGCGCATGGAGCTGCCCGCAGCACGACGAATACAGACTGTATCACTGCGAGGTGGAACAGGTGGCCGTCTGCCAGTACTGCTGCTTCTCCAGATGCGCGGCCAGCCACGGCCAAGCAGTCTGCGACGTGGAAGTGAGACGAAATGATATCAGGGTGAGTAGACCGGCCGGCAAGTCTCCAGCTGGGCTTGGCTGAACTTTGCTTTAGACTACATCAGTTCTGTCTGCCTTAGTACCCAGATTGGTACCTCGACTCAACTCAGCCAGTGTACATATCTGACCAAACCACTGACAAGGCAAAGCTTAAAACCTGAAGCTTGTACTCTTATCCAGAGAGACTTACAATCATTAGTTACAGGAACAGTGACCCTGGTACACAGTGGTAGAAAGTAGGTGTTGAACCTGCAACATTGTGGTCATTGGGTTCACAGGCATGTGTTGTACCTACTTGGTGCTTTTTTTGGCTGAACTGTTCCTTTAAGTAGGGCCTGCTGGCCTTTCTGGCTCAAGGAGCCACTGAGCTCAGCTAAGCAGTTAATGTCACTTAAACTAGATGAGTCCATCATCATCATCCACAGTGAAAAGGTCACTTCATCCTTACCTTATGATGTGTTTAACCTGCATATACACTAAATGGACTAAAGTAACGGGACACCTGACTATTACACCAACAGGGACTGTAATGACTGCATTCAACAGTACAGTAATCCCCCTGGTTTTCGCAGGGGTTATGTTCCAAGAGCACCTGCATATAGTGAAAAACTGCATTGTTGTGTTTTGGGGGGAAAATGCCTAAAATGCCTGGTTTTATAGTGTAAACCTTAAATATGCCCTAAATATGCTCCCAGAACACGTTTATTTTATTTTAAACTCAGTTTAATGCATTACCCTTAAAGAAAACGTAAAGGTAAACCAATATTATCCTCTTTTAATTTAAATTCCCCACCAAGAAACGCAACTAGGATGGTTGCGGGCCAAAAGTATTGGGACACCTTGGCGAGGTGAACGGTTTTTTTGGAGAATAAAACCTGACCTACTCAGGCTAAAAATACAAATGAGGGCTCGTTGGAAAAGTTCCCTGGAGATCTATCGAACTGTGGAGTTTGAGTGCTTTCCCCGCCAAGATATGCAACTCGGAAGGTAGCGGGACAAAAGTTATCGGACACCGCGGGAGGTGAAAACATCCAGAAAAAATATATTTATTGCCACAAAAAAGTTTAAAAAAAAAGGATATTTACAGTTTCTGCGTTTTTGTGGGGATTTCCACATAAAACTATGTGTTCGGTTCTCAAAAACAATCCGCATGTGACTGAATCCGCAACTCCTGATCCACGTTAAGCTTGAGGGTTACTGTATATACCTTCAATATGGATTTGGCTCCTCTTTACAGCTATAACAGCTTCTACTCTTCTTGGAAGGATTTTCCAAAAGAATTTGGGAATTTGTGCCCATTCATTCTTTACAGCATGATGTTGGTTGAGAATGCCTGGTCTCTGAAAAACTATCTCACCTCTGCTAATGTGCAAGGAAAGCTGGTGAAGGTTAGCATGTGAAAATTGTCAGATACTATATGACAAACATAAGTAAAATATATGAGAGTACTGCACTGCTCTAAAATGAGTAAAATTGCAGTTTTTGTACAGGGGTTACTTTTTTGACTGCTGACTTGCCTATTCGTGATGGCCATTTCAATACTCTGTGGTTTCCTTCTTGTTAAGATGGAGTTCACACCTTTTATTGAACTGTTTGTGCTCCTTCCACACTTTCTGTGCTGGCAACCTCTGTCAGCTGGGGTCGCTTAGATGATGTTTAGGTGATGGGAAGAACGTCTTTAGCGCAGCTATTACTGAAATGTCATAAGTCTATATAAACATAAGTTACAGTTTTTCACCGTCATGCTGTGTTTTATTACATTAGTCAATTAGTTCATGGCAAATAAATTGCTTTCTCGTCCTTGCATGTTTTCCTGCATAACGTTAGCTGGTGTAGGCTAATGTCTGTGGTGGATGGGTTGGCATTCATATGTCTCCAGATACTTCGGCTAACCTAAGCAGGTATTGCTGTAAACCTTTGTGGGTAGCACAATGTATTTAATTTAAATTTTAATGCGATTTTAATAAATTCCCAGGGTTGCCAGAGTTGCCCACCTAGCAGACAGACCTTATTGGAAGAGTTGGCAAAAGGCCATTTCAACCTAATGAAAAGACTCAGTTTTGTCAGAATACCTGAATTCAATGCAATAATTTTAAATTAGAGTTATTTTGGACATGTGAATGGGTGAGAGACTGTTTTTTTCTTTCTGATTAGCTACGGCAACATAGTCCAGCTTGGTAGCGTATCATTTTACATTGAAAACTCAGCGATGTGTAGAGACTCTATGCTCTAGAGAAGAGTGCATGTATTTTTGAAACACTCAGCTGTCCTCTGCAATTTTTGAATAAATCATATTTTGTTGATTCAACCTAGCAACAGTTGCAAACATAGAAAGTGTTTGAGGGTAAATTGGAATAATTTAAATTAAATACCAAAGATCAATAAACATGTAGAATCAAATATTCAAAACGGCCACAATTTATGTATATTCACATTTTCCCTAATAATTAAGTCCTAATAAATGTAGGCCTGTGTTTTTATTTGTATGATGATGATGGATATATAGATGATAAAAAAGTACCTTAGACACTGGAGAGTGTGAGGAAAACTGCATGGTGTTTCTGCAGCTGCCTTCCAAAGAATAATGAGCTGTTGTGAGGTGAGCTGCTGCTGGACTTGGCAGGGCCAGCTCCTGGATGCGTGGAGGAATGCTTTTCAGATGGCCAATGTGTCATGGCTCCTAAGGCGGCCAAGACTCCGCAAATAGGGGTGCGGTGCTGTGGGAGTGGGGGGGGCACGCTTGCTTTACCCACAGCTGCTGTTGAAAGACACACACATCCCTCTGTTCTTTCTTTCACAAGTGCATATATATAGAGAGTGTGAGTCAGGCAGGCCCACAGCAGCCTCATGTGGGGGATAGGATGTGAGTTCCAGGCCGAAGCAGGAAGGGTGTGACCCCAGTGCCACTCCCCACCCCCCACCCCCCCAAACACAAGCGCTTGTTCTCTTCTTGGTAAGGATGACATCATACGACAGCCTTTTGGAGGAAGTGGGGTTGTGTTGCTGAATGATTGCCTTCACCCTGTCTGTTTCTCCTCCATCCCAATGTTTTTTCCTTGTTTTTCACCTAGATATAGTGGGAAGGGGACCAGGAGCCAGGAAGAAGGATTTAAAACGTATGATTGACAGTTTTTTCTTATAGGCAAGTCAATGGTGGACAGTCAGTCCACTGTAAATTTGACCAGTGTCCTTTTTTGAAACGTTGGGTACTCCTGTAGAAAGGAAATTCATTTCCATTTCGCAGAATTGTTGGGGCAGTTCATATCAAATCAGCAGGCAGGACATGTTCAGACAGTGGTTCACTTGTAATAGTGAGGCAGCACTGAATATAGGTTGATGAGCTTTGAGTTTAAGAATCACAGGTATTTATCAAAGGCATGGGCCTGATGTCAAGTTCTCAGTTTTGTCTGAGCATGTAACACATCAGCACCTTTCTGGTAGGCAAGGCAAAGCATGTGTTCTGTATGAGTTGGTTCTTTTCCTCAAGCAAATCAAATAACTGCAAAGGTGTGATGAAGCTGTATATTCTGCTGTGAGTCAAGATTTCTTTCATCATATACGTTGCGTGCCATCAATCAGAATCAGCGCTCAGCACCAAGGAGAAATTCTGCTCATTTCAAATACAACTGCAGAGCATTCACAGCGTTCAGACATGAGGTCTGAAATGGAGACTATGAAAGTAGTGCTGTTTGCCCGCGGCTCTCATCCCACCTAAGGGCATGTGGGAATTTGAAAGTAACCTAAAGAAACATCACTTCTGACTCTTTCCTATTCTTTCCTTTCTGTTGAGCTTGAAGCTTGAAAATGAGCTGCATTTTTTGTGTGGGTTACAATTGAAAGGCAAAATAGGGCGAGCTCAGGTAAGAAAATAAGGAAGATGCAAAGGAGAAATCAACAGACACACACACACACACACACACACAGGAAGTCTGAGCATGTAAGCTCATCAGCCATGCAAACTGTGGCCTGTGTGACAGGGATTAAAGTAGACAAAGCTGCTGCTGCAGTGGACATAATTGTGTGGGAGCAGTTTGGGCAGTTTCATGCGGACACTGACCTGGCTTTATTCCTGCTCGGATGGCTCACATATCATACATACATATCATACCACTTCCTTTTTCCCCCGTGTGTTTCCCAATTCCCAAAACGCTGAAGAGTCCTCCTGTGCTCCTAATCGCATTTATTTGATTTTCTCTGTTTTTCCTCAAAGTTCAGTTTCCTCTCAGTATCAATACGTGTGAATCAGTAAACCTCAGTACTGCTTCAAGATCTGTCATTGGTATTGGTGTCACACAGCAGTATTGATTTTTCTTTTAGAGGTATTTATATGTAGCAGGGATTCCATGGCAACATTCAACATCATGAAGAAGCAATGTCCTTGTTGCCTCACTACCTGAAATGCACTATTTTTAAGAATCCTTTTGGTGTCATTTTCCCTGAACAGAATACAGTAGAGGAAAGAAGCCCAATCAAAACAAGCTGTGACAGATTTTTAAAACTTTTTTAGCACAGAGCTCTGATACTCAGGAAGCACAGGTTTAGCTTTGATACATTATTACATGTTATTCTACATTATTCATTATTAAGTGATTGATACTTACTGAATAATAAAAAAAAATGCTGTTCTGTTCATCATTCAAAACGTAATCATTTTCTGGGAGGGCGAAGGGCAACAGCTATTGAACTGCCATAATGAAACGTCATTGGGCAGCTCGGCATGCTTGGAGGAGAACAGTAACTGCCATTTCTGTTTTGTCAGCGATCAGAGACCACGATGACACACAGGGAGTGCATTTCCCCACCCAGAGAGCAAGGCCAACGTCTTCACTTTCAGCAACTCAAGCCTCAAGCAACAGCAACACTGAAATTGGGGTCTGCTAATGATTGGGACAGCAGTTGCTGTCAAGGTTTTATTATTGGCTACAGCATTAAACATTTATAACACTATAACAGACCTAATTATGACAAACAGTCAGATCTATAATTTTTGTCACTCTTGGAAAAGATAAAGGGAGAAGTCATGAACATCTTTGTGGGTACATATCTCAATCTAGCTCTGAAAATCTGAATAAATGTAACCTTCAATTGAAGTCATCTTATTTGTACAGTCACATTTTTTTATGTAACCAAGCCACAGTTACTGACTCCCCTGCATTTCTTTGTGCAAAACCCCTCTTGCAAGCTTAACAGCAACAAGACTACTTCTTTAATGCTGGATGAGCTTGGAGAATACACTCTGAGAGCGCTCCTCAATACATGATCTCCCCATTAACCTCCAGGCTCACCTCTAGACTCACCCCACCATTTTCAAAAGGTTTGGGTTAGGAGACGGGGGCCATGTTAAAAGCTTGATTGTGTGGTCATCAAACCATTTTATTCTGAATTGAAATACATGTTTTGGCTCATTGTCCTGCTGGATGATCTGACCATGACCCAGTTTTAGCTTTTTTGGCAGAGGCAACAAGAGTTTCATTTAAAATATTCCAGTACTCTGTGATTTCTCATGAATTTCATGATGCCATGCGTCATAATAAGGTTCTCATGGGCTCTGGAAGAAAAATAGCCCCAAAATGTAACTTCTAATCACTGTTAAATAGGATCATCACAGATTCTCTACCATACTAAATAATGAAGATGAAAACTCATCAAAGAAAACCCTGACTAGAAAAAATGGTTCCAGTCAAGGTTTTACTTTCATCTAATGAACTTCAGGCGCTTTAATGTGTTTACATGAAAAAGCCTTCTTCTGGCAGACTTTCTGAATATGTTTGTTAACGTGGAGGTGGAATCTAATTGTAGTTTTGGAGGCTTGGTGATCTTTCCCCTACAACTCCAGTTGTTTTAAACTTCCTAATTTTTGTGCAAACAGTATCAATAGGAATTGTCAAGTATGTAGCTACTTTTTATTGCTATTATTGGCTGATTTATGAAGGTTAGCACACTATTAACTTATTTCATTTGGTTATTTTTCTCATCTGTGACTGAAGGAATTCGGCCTCTGTCACCACATATTTATACCCCAGTGAAACAGGAAGTCATGGATGACCACTAAAGATTTTCTGACCAGTGGACTTTAAATGCTTCAGAACACGCTTCAGAAACATGCTTCAGTTAATTGTTTATAATAATTTTTGGGGGGAACAGATAATTGTAATTGTTTCAATATTAATTCATTGAAATAATTGAAATCTTTTTGTTAAATATTCCTCATATTTTGGTGTGAGATTGAGCCTGTAAACCATGAAGACAGGTGTAATGCCCACATTTTCTATATACTTAAGTATGGGTTGCCCAGCACTGGGCTTTATTTATTAAATCTATCCTTGTGGGCAGGACCAGCTCATGTTTGGTGAGGTAGTAGATCCTTCCATTTGGAATTATTTGAAAAGCTTTAGTCAGTCCACGAATACACAGCACGTATGTCAGAGACTGTAGTCTGTTGAGCTGGCTGATCGATGGGATTCTTCCCACAGGCCTGCTGTTGTTAGGAGGAGGAGTCTGAAATGTATTGACTCTCTGATACTGCACTGGGCTCTGGACATGTGTTTTGAACAGGCAGTCATGGTTACTGTTCATTAGAGAAAAGTCAGGAAGTTCTTTTTTTTTTTTTCCTTTTCTTTTTTTTCTTCATTTTCAGTCACATGGTGTTCTGTCCCTAGTTATGAATGAACACAGTATAGAATGTACTGTACAAGTGACACAGGTTTACTTTGTACTGTATATGGATCAAACTCCTTGTGGATATTCGCAATTCTTCAGAACATTGCATTGTAATGATGCATGACCTTTTGTCTTTGCTCTGAGTGTACGTGGGTTGTTTGAGTCACAGAGCACTCACTGAGAAATTGCAGAAATAAATCAACTCTCCAGCATTTAGCTGTGAAATTTGCAGGCACCCCTAACACTGCCTCATGGAAACCAGATTATTCTGGTCTGTGCCTGAACTCTTGTGTACGTCAGCTTTAAAAGCTAAAAAAAAACCTAAAGAAAGGCTTCAAAAAGCCTTTCATTAGGATTTGCATCACTGCAATTAAAATGCTTATATTTATCATAAAGACAGGCATTTGCTGGTGGTTGTGTGAAACACTCTTTAGATGTTACCTTCAGCTCCGCAAACAAAAGGAACACACAGAGCATTTCTGCACATCTGTGAGGTTTTGAAATAGGAGCAACCGGCACAGATGGAAATACAGTATATGGATGCACTTATCTGAACACCAACACTCTGAGCCTTTTCTTACTGTAGAATGAAATTCATCCTCCTTTCAGAAAATTACCTCCTTTAACTGCCGCTATGCGCGGTACCAGGAGAGCTGTAATTTGCTTTAACTTCCCGTCACAATCAGGGTGCATTTGTCATGTTCTTGGACTCGGCCATTGTTGCACTCATGATATACAATTTCCTGTGCTTAGTTTATGGTTTTTCAGTAACTGTTGACTAAGTCTGATATCCCCGTTGGTTCCATGCTGAGTTTATGAGAGGACAAACGGCAGAGGTATCATTCATTTTTCTCAAGAGCCAAGAAAACATAACAGGAATAACTTTTAGTTTGGATTGAGGCCCATCATGTGTGTCAGGGATATTTTGGTATTGTGTGGATTTCTCAATTAAAGTGAGTCACTGGTTCTGACACAAATGGTGTGGGCTGAGGTTTCCAAGGTAGTGTATTAGCACTTGCAGTCCTGATATTTGCTTTTGTTTCGAGATGCAAGATTGTCGCATATGGTTATACAATGTGTAGTGAAGTTTGTCCCTGAATGTCCTTGAGACTGTGCAAGATACAATAAATTAAATTAAAAACAAAATTAAAGACTAAAACAGAACAATAAAAATGTATAGATGAAAAATGTATGTTCAAATAAACAGAGAATTAGGGGTGAACGATATGGCAAAAATATATCACAATTTTTGACAGTTAAATCACGATTTAGATTTTATCACAGTATTTATATTAATTGTAATTACAGAATTTTTATTTTTTTTTACTATTTTCCAATTTATTGAACAGTACAACCAAACTATTGTTGGTTGAGTGCTGTTTCTACAAGGCGGGCATTAAACAGACTAGCAAATTGTGCGATTTGGCTGAGGGAAAAAATTCGGAAGAGCATAGAACCACAATAGATGGAATGTAGTCTCTTTAGACGATACTACGACCTCTTTGCTTTGGCAGATCGTCAGTACATAGATCGTCTTCACAGTGTCATATCGTCATGTCGCCCGACCACACTGAGAATTGAGAATTGATCTGTAAAGATATTTTTTTTAATATACAGAATTAAACATGCATTCAAGAAAAGAAATTGCTGAGATTATATTTTATGTCTCACTGAAAGACAAAGTGCTTTCTTATTGTAGATTCTAATCTCAACTCGCATCGCAGGACACAGAACAAGGTTAAATGTGTGGGATATTATTCTAAGTGCATTTCCACATACAGATGGTGTCAAAAGATGGCAAAGGCAGAACTTTGTGCAGCGCTGGGTAAAGCACAGTTCACTGCAGTTGTAACAGATAGATGGACTTCTCAAGCAGCAGATACATCTGTTACTGTAAACACACTAGATGACTGACTTGTGAGACATAAAGAGGGTGTGTCTGGGTTTTTTTTTTTTGAAGCACACATGAGTGAGCAATTGCCTGATGTGCTGAAAGAGGCTGCAACTGAATGGACATGTCACCATTCCTGCTTCAACTGATAATGCTGGACATGTTTGTAACACAGTGCAGATGGCTGGATTTTCAACCCATTTTTTTCCTCAAGGGAAAAGTGTTTAATTAAGAAATATGTTTTTAAGTATATGTCAGGTTTTTCCTTTGCCTGGCTTGCATTGTACACAAATCAGTTTATTGGTTACTTTTTTTTAAAGCTTATCCATGACCAACAAACTAAAGCTCAGAAAAACACAGAGATGGCTTGTTACCACCCTATTCATATGTATAGTGAGAGCCTACTTTTAGGTCATTTTTAGCATTTAACAATTGCTCTGTCTTAATTAGCACAATTTCACAATGGTAGCTTAAACAAATAAATGTATTAGGTTGAACAGTTTTGTAAAGACAAACAAAAACATTTCAAGCCTTATTTTTAATCAACTTTACTGCAGCAGTAAAACACATTTACCCATTTATTTGCACTGAAGCCTTTTTTCCATATGAATTTTAGAAAATGGATGATATTACTTATCCCCATTCAGAGACATGAAGAATGCGGCTTCCCTCACACACTGCCTAGAAAAGCAGTGACCCTGCTGCCGTGACACATGCATTACGGGGCAGGGACTGCCGCTCTGCACAACCGACATGACAATCTGTCATTGACACTGAAACCAGTGGAAACAAAGGGGGGGATGCCAAGGGAACTGGGAGAGTGAAAGACAGCCAGACCCCCTCTCTGCTTCTTTCTCCCTCTCTCTCTCTCCTTGTCTTACTCGCTCTTTCTCATTTTGCCAGTGTTCACGCTTATTAATGCAAGCACACATGTGCACACAAGGTTTGTTGTCATGACAGTTGCGTCCCCTTTCCCAGCCAGGGCTTGCATAGCGCACGCACGGCATGTACATTTATCAGGCTGCAAATGAATTGGCTTGTTTTGGAGCATTTTGTGGAGTCTTGCGTGGTTTTTAGATACAGTGTTTTCCCTTCAGCCATGAAAAGAGAGAGAGGGAGAGAGAATAGAAGGGATTATAAAAGCCAGGCTTTGACAGGCTTTGATTTGGCTGGGGGATGGGGGATGCTGGGGGTTAGTGCCTTCTTCCCAATCCAATTTAAAACCCGTCCAGACATCTAATAGGGGGCAGAATCAGATGGGCAAATGTGCGTGTGTGCTCAAAAATGGAGGGTGATTCAGATTAATTAGTCTCATTGTTGGCAGCTTTTGTTTTTCTCATTTGCCGTAATACGGTTGCTGGAATTGGTTGTCATAGAGATGCTGAGAAGGGAAGCGGGTATTGGAGGTTGTTCTGCAGAAGTGACCGAAGTTTAAGTTAGGTCAATTTTACGAGTGCTTTCTTTGAGGTCTGACCTCTGGCTTGCTGTGTTTTTCCATCCAAGCATGAAATGACTCTTGACCTTAGATTTGGTCGTAGCAAATTTGCAATTTACCAATTACCATACGTAATTTGCACAAGTACACAAGACCTACAGTCGAGCATATCTGGTGCTAAAATACCACTAGAAAATGCTTAGATGAATGTTAAAAATACTTAAATGAATGCTGGATTAGTGTGACATGTCAGGTGATCGTTTTCTCTTTTGTCCCACAGCACATGCTGATGAAGCAGCAAGATCGCATTGACGATCGAGTTCAAGACATAGAAGAGCAACTGTACAAGCTGGAGTCAGACAAACGGCAGGTGGAGGTAAAAAAAAAAAAAGACCTTATACACTTTTTCTCTCTCTCTCTTGTCTGATTATGCCCTTATGTCTAATGTACTTTAAGAAAATATATGCAGCACGGTGCAAGAGAGAAAATGATTTGTAAAGCTAATCTTGGCGCTAAGTAGTAATTTGTTCATTAAACCACTTGAATAAAAAGGGTCCATTATGACATCCACTGTATATTTGTCAGAATGCTTGTTTAACCAAAACTCTCAGTGAGGAATCTCAGTATTCAGTTACCATTCAATTCCAAAGGAACCCATGACTAATAGAGCCAAGTCTTCACTTTGGGCCATAAATATGAAAACACATCATCTTTCTGCTAGTGAACCTTCCTACTATTCTTCTAGTATTCTTGTAGCATTGAAATGTTTTTTTATCGCACATTAAACACAGATCTAAAGCTTGAAAACACTCCATGTTTTATATGAAGTATGTAATAGACATATCAGCATATTCTACCTTATGTCTTTAAGTATAGAGTCTTGACTGCTGTTTACATTCTGACAGAAAGCGCACTGGTTAAATATTTTTGTGACAAATGTGGGTCTACCCATTGGAAATTAAAATGTAATGTTTTTTTATTATCATTACTTTCACTTCCTAATAATGTTGGTTGTTAATCTGTTAATATTGTAGTACAGTTTCATTGGGTGTTTTTAAGAATTTAACCATATTGTTTTTAACCGGAACCTAATATTAGTGTGTGCTACTGCAAAACATGCCAACATTGGACATGTATTTTTGGCCTTCTCTCAAGACCCTGAGGGTTCATCTCTGTCCAGTACCTAGCTCATCTAATCACTCCTTCATTAAATTAAAATCGATTAAATTTAAACAATTTAATTCTGACACACATGCAACTCTTTTTCAAAGACGTTTTTGGAGGAAAGTAGGTCTTCTGTGCCATTATTTAAAGATCTTCTACTTCTAGGTTTTAAAAGGTTTTTTAGCCCCTTAGTGCCCCAAGTCAGATAAGGCTGCTATATCCAAAGGGTTTTTTTTACTGTTTTTAATTTGTATCAACCAAATACAG
Organism: Brachypetersius altus; assembly: GCA_037974465.1. Taxonomy (NCBI): domain Eukaryota; kingdom Metazoa; phylum Chordata; class Actinopteri; order Characiformes; family Alestidae; genus Brachypetersius; species Brachypetersius altus. The sequence continues at coordinate 10,621,744 of JBBPDB010000146.1, forward strand.
CCTTCTACAAAACAATAGATTGTCCAAAATGAATAAAATCTCTTTATATTAACATGTATTAAAGAACATTTGTCTGTTGCATAAAGAACCACCTTTGCTACAATCTATCAGCTTCATACACTTTGTGAGTGAGTTTTGTTCATTTTTGGCAGATTTGCTCCAAGTTGGTTGTAGTAGACTGGTGGACTGCAGTTTTCAAATAGTGACAGATTCTTGACTTCACTGAGATCTGGATTTTAACTTGGCCATTCTAGAGCATTCAGCCTTTTGTTCTTCCGCCCCTTTGGCCTTTGGCCATGTGCTTGGGATCATTGTCCTGCTCCTAGTGTTTCTCTCAAACTTTAGTTTGAGCAGACTGAAGCCAGTTTTCCTGCAGTGTTTTGCATAATTTATATGTCCTTCAAGTTTAGTGAGATGCCCAATCCCTGCAGAGGACAAGCATCACCACAACATGATGCTGCCACTCCTACAAATACATATGTGTACCCCATACGCACAAAATCTGGTGGTTCTAATCTGACCACAAAACATCTTCCCATGTTTTACCTGGGCCACTCTTCTGACAGACTCCAGACATACTTTTGTGTGGGCTGATGTCAGTAATGGCTTCTTTCTTGCCACCTTCCCATATAGTCCAGTTATATGGAGGGATCTTGATATATAGTTAAATGGAGGACTTTCAGTCTAGTCTCATCCACTGCACACTACAGCTCCTTCAAAGCGGTTGTCAGCGTCTGTGTAGCTTCCCTTAAGAGTCCCCTTCTTCCTCTGATGCGGAGTTTTGAGGAACTGCCTTATCTAAGCAGTGCCTGGGTGGTATGATGCAGCTTCCTGCATGTCTTCACAGTTGATCCAACAGTGCTCACTAGGATTTACAAACGCTTTGATTGTTCTTTTGCCTTTTTTACCTTATACATGTCTGGATATCTCAGATTTACCTAGAATGCATCCTGACCAATGATACTTAAACGGAGGAGTTTTTTATTATTTCGAAATATTTAACTTTTTTTAAATGATTCATAGGTAGAAGCCAATCACACGAAACCAATATTGCAGAAAGTCTTTAAAATAAATTCTCACATTGGGATATCAAATTGTCATTAATAATCCAGACCAATCTGAAACCTTTTTAAATCACTTTTGCGAGGCATTGTGTCAGGTTTCTCCCCTCCCCCCTTGTATTCATCTTTGGGGAGAAAAAAACATTTCTGTGTATTTTGCTTGCTTTATAACTATGCATTAAAAAAATATTCCAATACAAAGTACTACGACATCAAGGAGAAGTCTGGTTAAATTCTGTTGTTCTCAAGGCTTAGGCAAATCCTTTGAACCATCAAAGCGTTGTTCAGTTGCCAGTCCAACAAATACTTTTTCCCGCTATCAAAAGCACATCGCTGTTTGTCGTCTTTGTGTACTGGAATAACTGCAGTGTATTTTGCTCACGAAAATACTCATTTAATTGCTTTTCCTTTTGATTTAAAGTGGAGTGAGATTATGAATGCGAGCCTAGTCTTTTTTTTTTTCACTTGTTTCTTAAATGAGTGTGGTCAGACTTTGAGAATAGCACTGTGGGTGTTTGTAAAACCTTTTGGACTGTTTTCCCAGCAACATAAGCTTAGTCATGGCAAAACATCTGACACTTTTTTGTGTTAAAGTTGGTGCCATTTTGTGGCGTACAGGTGTACATGTACGCTTTGATTCTACTGTTTGCTTGTGTGCACAGGATAAAGTACAGCAGCTGAAGGAGGAGGTGCGCATGCAGTACCAGAAGATGCAGCAGCTCCTGGAGGAGGACCTGGGGAAGACGCTGGAGGTGCTGGAGAAGGCGCGCTCGAAATTCTGCCAAGAGAACTCCAGCCAGATCCTGCAACTTAACGAGCGGCGCCAGGAGGCCAAAAAACTACTCAGCTCCGTTCAGGTGCTGTTTGACAAGGCTGATGATATCAACTTCATGAAGGTGAGATGTCTTTTCTCTTCTCCATACTCCCCTCCCCCCTTCTTTATTTCCTTTCTTCTTTCTTTCTCTCTCTCTCTCTCTCTCCCTCTCTTTCTCTCACTGCCTTGAGCTGTAAATCTCCCCCGCACACGCCAACGCCCACATGCTCACATTTGCTTGCATAAACGCACAGTGTGAATGTGGCCATACCTGTGAGAAATACTTCAGCGCAGTGTGTGTTTGTCACAAGATCTGAGCTTCCAGTTTTTTTTTTCCTCCATGCTTACGGACAAAGAAGCAGTCATGCAACAGCTTGTAGACTACTTGTCCCCTAATGCTTCTTCCTGTTCCGTTTCTCTTCCAGAACACAAAATCTGTGAAAATACTCATGGATAGGTAAGTCACTCCCTCCATAATAACATCTAGCGAATGCCACTAGGCATATTTATGGTCAAATGTAATTTGAGATTGCATAATGTTAGGTGATCTTTCCTTTTGCTTTTCACAGAACTCAGACATGTACAGGCAGCGCACTACCTCCTTACAAAGCAGGCCACCTTAACTCCAAAATCTTTCTCTCCGAGATCTCCAAAAAGGAAAAGAGCCTACGGAAAGTGCTGGAAGGTACATCACGGCTGGAAATCAGCTTTATACAAACTGCTTTGATCTTGAAGGTTTATTCATGCTGCACTCACAAAATTCTTTTGCAGAGAATTGTTGCAGGGTTGGAGAAAGTTTAAAGTGAAACGTTCATTTAATCTAATAAAAATTGTAGAACACAGCTAAGCACAGAGCTGTTAAAACATGAAAAATGTTCATGTTAATTTATATTTATTCTGTGTGAAAGGTCAGTGTTGACACTGTGTGTGTGTGTGTGTGTGTGTGTGTGTGTAATCCCACACTGACTTACTGCTACAGCAGGCATCTGTGACTGAATCACCTACTATCTTTTATAGAGTGGGTTTTTGGTCACGTCACATCATATAATTGGAATCTAAAGATCTCCACCCTTGTCTCTCTGTCTGTATCATAAAGTACTTTGACTTTATTGACACAGATCAAGTCGACTTGTTGCACTTCCTGTGTTTGCGAGTGAAATCCTTAGAACAGTGGTCACTATCCCTTCTACTCAAGATCTGCTTTTCCAACCTGCATGTAACCTTCTGCACTCCTGCCCCACTACCTAACACTAAGATGTTTGATCTAGTCAGATTAGCTGGGGCAGGTGTGGAGATTGGAAGGTTCTGCAGGTAGTCAGTCCACTGGTTGGTGACTATTCATCTATAATAACTTCAGTGTTACTGCAGTAGCTGGTGCTGGTGACCAGTGGTTTCAATCCCAGTCCTGGGGGTCCACTGCGCTGCACAGTTTCAGATATTGCTTGCTTCAGCACATCTGACTGAGCTCATGAAAGGCGTGATAAATTACATGATGTGCTGGATCAGGTGTGCTGACAATGGAATTACGGTTTAGTAATTCCTCTGCTCATGCACACCCACTAAACCTGATAAGTTGAACAATGTGTATTTTAACAGGTAAATCATCATACTGTGCTGGACACCATTGGGTGGTAAAATTTAATGTAACTATTGGCAGGTTGAAAGTTGCATGAAAGTTTCTGTTTAACTTGACAGTTCCAGTTCAAAATGATACGATGTATTAAATAAACTGGTTGGTTTTGGGGGGACTCTGCCTACAGATTCCCCTACTCAGTCCAAACACACATAACTTACACCCAAATATCCTCTTTTCTTATGATAATCACACATTAATATGGTGTAAAAGTTTCTCCACCCTTCAAGTTTGCTTCCAGTAATTATATTTGTCCTTTGAGAAAATGAATGTGATTCTTACTTCCGGAACCAGAGCTGCAGAAAAGGGGGTCGAGTGGTGTTCAGCTCTATTCTTTTTGTTGTTGTTGTTTTGTTTTTTTTATCTCATTTTGCCTCTTTCTCTGTGTTCCTGTGTCCAGCCCCATTCTCCACTCCTGCACACTTCCTCCAGAGTGTTCCTGTCTACCCTTGCGGCGTGAGCGGCTCAGGACCAGAAAAACGCAAGCACGCAACTGCCTTCCCTGAGAGCGGTAGCAGCTTCCTGGACTCGTCATCCTCCTCCTCCTCCACCGGCCCTGTGAGCAAGCAGCAGTTTCTGGGTCCTAGTTCCAGCTCTGCCGACGGTACCTCCTCCCAGCCAGCCACGATGGCCCCGTGTAGCTCAGCCCAGCACATTGTGGGCCTGGGCAGCAGCAGCAGCGCCGCTCAGGCTGCCCACCATTCCGGCTCAGTCTTCACTCCCTCGCACTACCCCAACGCCGGCTCCTCGCAGCAGGCTGTGCTGCCACAGTATGGTGGACGCAAGATCTTGATGTGCACAGTGGATAACTGCTACTGCTCCAGTGTGCCCTCCGTATCAGGCCACCGTGGCCACACACCGTACCCACGCTCTGGATCTTTTCCCTGGACGCAGGAGTACTCGCACCCTCTGCCCTCTGCGCCCTCCATGGCCCAGCCCCTGCAGAGCCTGTCCATGCGTGACTGGATCGACGCCTCACAAAGCCACAGGCACCCCGAATTCTATGGGCTGTACAGCCAGTCTTCTACCAAACACTATGTCGCAAGTTAACCCTCTGGCAACATCAGGAGTGCACTTTTGATTCCTCTCTGTTTCCTTCCCTCTTTCTTTCACTCATTGACTCTTACTTTCTCTCTGTTGTTTTTCAAATGGCAAATTTTGGCACATTGTCTGCTTTTATACAGCCATTTTATACCACCAGTCTTGTCACCCTCCCAAACCACATATCTCATTATCTTCCATCTTAAGTCACAAAAATCCCTGCCAGCCCCAATGCAGAGTTGTTTTTTTTTTTTTTTTTTTAAATAAGGGAATCTTTCTTAAGAACTGATGCGGTTGTGCTTTTAAAATTACAAACAGATTTTGGATAATTGCAGATGCTGCTGACCCAAAGCAGATAATGTTAGCCTGTAAATGAGGCCAGTTTGGAGTGCTGTCCCCGCCCCCTCTTCCTGCCTACAGGGTGTCTGGGTAGGAGGAAGCCTCTTTTCATAATAAATTTGCTGTGTTGTTCACTGTAACTATGGGAAAACACATCTCATTTACTGTGTTTACACAGTTTGCTAGCTCCTTATACATTTTACGAACAAGGATGGGTGATTAGTGGAAAGTTGTTGCTCACTGAGGGAAAAGAGGAGTAAAATAAGATAAGGGATGTCACTGTTCTCACGTCTCACTTCTACCACCGCTCCAGTTAGTGTGTGGCTAGTTGCTCTAGGCCCAACCACATGTAACTTAACTCTACGCAGAGGGGCACTGAACTGGGATTGACCTCGTACTTAAATGCCTAAAAGGCAAGAGGATCTTGTTATTTTTCTGTCATGTTTACAATTATGTATTCATATTTTTATGATTTAACAGGTGGAGAAAGTTCAGTCTTAATTCTGTTCAGAAAGGAACACCATGAAGGAATCAAACAGCGTAGTCCGAAACGGAAATACAGTTTCTAATCCTGGAAGGCTCTTCAGACACCACTCATAGAAGGCACAGGTCTTTCATAGACTTCCCTGGACTTCTCTTTCCAGCTCCTGCACCTGAAATACTCTCTCCTGGATTATGCTTCCTGTTGGGTATGGTTGCTTCCTGCATCAAAGCACATGCAAGGCACACATGTAAGGAGGATCAGCGCATTTGCTAGGTTTTTGATCACGATTACATGTCCCTCTGCTTTAAAACCTTGTCAGCTCCAGTAAAGCCTGTGGGCCTGTGCGCTCCCTGTGCACTGATCGAGAGGAACATGCTGAAAATCTGCTGACTTCCTGTTTGTGGCTCTTAAACAGTCCAAGGCGCCTTTCTGTGCACCCAGAACTCCAAGAGGCTAAGCTTGGTCTAAATAGAAAATGACTGTTGACATTTTTTTCCATGTATTTTATATGAGAGAACAGCATGGACTGCGCAACCTCTGAAATTCAACTCATTGTGCTTCAAGAGAGTATTAATTGTTGGTTGAGAAACAAATGTATACAGTACAAACTTTTTGTACATATTTTGTGCAACACAAAAATTCTGGCTCTAATCTAAAAAAAAAAAATAAACAGCAATTACTGGAGCCAGATCTGTGTGGTTTTCATTGGTTTGACATCCATTCTTGACATTTGCATATCAATTTTGGTCAATTTTGAAGAATAACATGTTTACAAACATATAGTTACTGGATTTTTAATAGATTTTAACTCTTACCCGAGACCACGTAGATGTGTACATTGTTTTAACCAAACAAAGCTGCATGCTGCACAAAGATAGTCTCCTTTTTTCCACATGCTTTGTGTCTCTGCAAATACTTTAACTGCACTTGAGACTCACAACGATCTTGAGGTATCTCTTGGACAACTTGTCCTTGAGCTGAAGCCTCTTGTTTTCCAAGCAAAGCACACCACATGAATGAACATTATCATTAAGCTTGTGTGTTCAGCGACTTTCAGTTTGATTGGAGCATCTGCAAAACAGGTCTTGTGGGCTGTTCCCAAGGTGCAGTGGTTTGTACCAACCAAAGGTGGTTCAAAGAAGAACAACTGGTTACAGGGTTCTGTGTGCCCAAGGCTAAGCGATTTTTTGGAGAGCGAAGGCTGCCCTGTCTGCTCCAGTTCTGTGGAAGAGTTGCTGCAGCACATATAGCAGAAAAAGTTTATGCTGACTAGAAAGCAATTAGAACATACAGTGATAGGTGGCTGCAGACTGGTCAGAGTGCCCATGCTAGCCATGTCCATTGAAAATGCCTGCCATGAGCACCAAGCATCAAAACAGGATGATAGGGAAATGGATGAAGGTTTCCTAATCTGATTAATTCCATTTTCTTTTACATCAGCTGGGTGCGTCGGGAAGAGATGGCACCGGGATGCCCTATGGAAATAAGGCAAGCTGGCAAAGGCTGTGTGATCATCAAGGCAATGTTCTTGGGTGCTAACATTAATGTGCATGTTACTTTGGCACATACCACTCACCTAAATGTTTTCACAGACCAAGTACATGTTATTCTCTAACGTTATTCTCTTTCAGCAGGATAATGTGTTCTGCCACACTGCAAATATGTGCAGAAATGGTTTGTGGAACATGACAAAGAGACAATCTAAACGAATGCTTGAAGAACATGTGTCAATCTACATTACATAACATTACACCTTTGAGACATAAAAAATAGAAAAGACCAGTACAATAATCAAACAAGTGTATTAAACCAAGATGTGTGAAAAAACGTCTGACCAAGCTGGAATCTTTCCCCAGTGCTTGGGCGGATAGCTATAGAGACTACAATAGAGCACTTAATGTGGTACATTCAACCTGTCTTCCCTTACTGAATTGAACAAAAACACTTCCATTACTATTTAGCATGATCTTTAAACTAAGAATGAGGGAGGTACTGAACCTCGGGTCAACAGCGCCTGTGGTCTACAGTACTGATGATTTTATAGACTTCTTTAACAATAAAATTAGACAAGAAATAACACCAATAAATTAAACCCTATCATGTCTCTCGCTTAATACAGCCAATTCAGATACTGTTCATAAGATAGTCATAACAGGAAGGCTTGTATCCTTTAACCCAGTTCAACAGACAGAGCTCACTACGGTTATGGCCTGATCAAAATCTGCTACTTGCACACTCAGTTCACTGCCTACAAGCTTACTTAAAAAGGTCTTAAAAGTAATAATCAGGCTACTTTTATAAACTTAATAAACTTATCTCCTAGTCTTGGTTATCTACCAATAGTTTTTGAACTAGCAGTCGATCAAGAAACCAAATCTTGTCTCACATGAGCTATCAAATTACAGAACTTTTTCTAATCTATTATTTATATCTAAGATTTCTGGGAAAGCTGTGGTCCAACGGTTGTTCATATCTGCGTAATCACATATTAGAGTCACAAATATGAAATATTTGACAACATAGACTGTTTCATTCTATTAGACAGACTATGAAGTCTGGATGGGTTCACGGGAGTAGCCCTATCCTGGTTTAGATCATACCTAACTTCTACCCAAAGTGTGAATGATGTCTCTACATAACAGGGTAAAATATGGAGTAAGGTTCTGTCATAGGATCACTATTATTTACATTACACAGGCTGCCACTGGTTATGGGTATACAAAAACATGGCATTAGCTTTATTCTATACAGATGACTCACAACCAGCCAGTTCAGATGATAAACTTAGATTAAATAAGACGGAGTGCTGTATAAAGGACATAAAAGACTGGGAATCACATAACTTTTTCATCTTAACTATGAAAAAACAGAGGTCCTTTCAGGTCCAAAAGAAACAAACTGTCAGGTTTAATGCATTTACATTTATGGCATTTAGCAGATGTTCTTATCCAGATTGACGTACATCAGTGCTTAAAGTAGTCCACAAGTGTTATTAATACCCATAAAGCTATACTTAAATCAACAACAGCTTTAAACCAAGTTACTGCTAGCTAAGTTATACAACTTAACTTACCACTTACCCTGTCAAAGGGAAAAACCAAGTCAGAGGTTAACGCTAGATTTTTTGTCATCTGTAAAACATCTGGCTGTCACTATCAATTGAATTTCTTTATCTCTGAGATATTGCTAAGCCAAGTAATGCACCATGTACATGATGCACAAATTTAGTTCTCACCTTCATTGCTTCCAGGCTGGATTACAGCAATGCCCTGCTGTTAGGATGTTCCAAGAGGAACCTAAACAAACAGTTAATCCAGAATGTGGCAGCTAGAGTCCTAACTAGAATCTAATACTGTGAAGACTAGATTGACATCTGATCAAATTGATTACAAAACTTTACTACTGACACATATTGACATGTGTTACCCACTCTCTAAACAAAAGTACTACTCACACAGACAGTAACAGAAGTGGCTCTTACAGACTTTTATCGTGTCTAATTTGACAATAGAATCTACTACTCATCAATGATTGCTTGCACACTTTTCCTTAGTATTAATCATCTCCAGAGTGTAATTCCTGTACTCTCTCTTTGCTGTCTCGTGTGTCGAGCAGAGGAGGACGAGTTCCCCTTTTGAGTCTTGGTTCCTTGAAGTGTGGCAGAGTGCATTGTTCTGCTTAAAGAGGCCACTCCATTAATATGCACTATCCTTGTGCATCACGGGGAAATTTAATGTTAATTGGTCTCATCATCTTTCCACCAGTTTCAGTTTATCGTGGCATATTTGGGGGCAGTGTTTGAGAAACAGTTAATCATTTGTCAGGCAGCTTAATAATTTGTTAATGACTGGGAATATGTGGCTGTATTTGCTGAGCTTTATGAGGTGTGACTAGAATATGTGGCCTTCCGGTAAAAACTCCCCAGCCTTGGCCTGACTCACTGGACCTACAGCAGGCTGGATGGAAGGCGGTGGAAGGCATGCCTCACACTGATGGCAACACATCCACCAGAATAACAGCAGCGAGTCATCGCACAACCCCCACAACTGATATAGCTCCCGTGCACAACAGACCTGGAGGAACCAGTAGATGACACAAGTGGTGACGACTCTTGCGGGTCGCCCTGTGATGCGTCAGGCTCGCAGATCACATTAAAGCACAGTGGAATTTGGGAATGAGAAGAGGCAGCTGTAGAGGAGGGGGTGGGGAACAAGGGAGAGGAAGAAGAAGAAGGGGAAAGTCATCCGTCTCCAAGAGAAGCACATAATTTATTTATGGAGTGTAACGTTCCTGTCCTTCTCCTCCTACGGCCCTTTGCATCCACACTCATTACACACACACACACACACACACACACACAGTTCTGTCGACACTTTGTGACCAATTAGAGATCTGATAACAATCCATCTTCTTCTTTTTCTCCTTTTTTTCTTCCCTTGCCGGCTCACTGTGGGTGGACACACCATATGCTCTGAGCGCTACACAATGGGTTTGTTTTTCAGAGCTCCACACCGTCCCATGATGGTAATCACGCTGGAGCTGCTCATGCGGACTGACTGCAGCCCGTGGGAGGACTCCTGGCCTGCCGGAAGGATCCATTGCAAAAACCCAGCAGAGGCAGTGGCAGGCACTCAGCTCTAGCTCTATTTCGCATGTGATCATGCCTGTGCTGGTCATATTTCACAAGGCCTGGAGAAAAAAAGATAACACCCGTTAGCCATTAGAAGCCCTAAAAAATTCTGGCCTGAATCCACCTCAGTGGATTGTTCACTTTTTTCCTTTTAAGTTAGGGTGTAGGTGTGGGAGCGTGAGAGAGGGGAAGAGAGGGAGGAGGATAAGGGTGTAGACATTGGGAGATAGGCCACAGGGCCTTTCACATCGCCTCTTTCTTTTTGGTCAGCTCTTTCTTTAGGCTTGCACTTGCGTTTGCATTCACACAGTGAGCCAGCCCTCCTTTGCCGTCCCCGTCCTGCAATGGGGATGGGCGAAGTGTCACATGTGACAGCCGATCAGATTAAAGAGAATTTGCTATGAGCTCTCACCTCTTTTAACATGCATTATTAAACCATGTCTGGGGCATCCCTGGGAAGGAGGCTGCATGCAGTGACTTGCATAGCCGTTTGTTGGGGGAGGCTGCTGGTTTGGGATTATAGTGCTCTAAGATGTATTGTTGCACGCCAAATGGTAGCCTGAGATCTGCTGGTTACCTGACCATCAATCATGCCTGTGTGACTGGAAGACAATGGTGTACTGAAGCTCTCTCTGTCTTGTGGGCTGACATTGTTTTCTGCCTTTACTTTTGCCACTGAGAAACCAGAGGTATCTCAGCACACACGTTTCGATTTGTTTAAGTGTTTTAAATATAAAAATGTGCTCCCTGGAATGCCACAGGAGAACCATTATTGGTTCCTTTAAACGTAGATGGCTCTTTAATTGACAATTCAAATGGATGTGCAAGTGTGAAGAACCATTTTTCTTAGTTTAAAGAACCTCCAAAGACGTTTCTACATCAATTTTGGTTTCTGCTAGAACTTTATGGACAATTCAAGGACCACCGAGGATCTTTTATTTTTAAAATACGAGGATCATGTCATTAACCTCTTACAATAAAGGTAGATACGTGGTTATTTCACGTTCTATTTCATGTTCTTTACATCTCTTTAGACTGGTAATGTTCAGCCCGTGTCCCCAGCTACGCATTGGTGGTTCAGTGGTAGAATTCTCGCCTGCCACGCGGGAGGCCCGGGTTCGATTCCCGGCCAATGCATCGCTCCTTTTTTCTTCCACCTATCATTTAAGGATTCTGATTCTTAAAATTATAATAAATAAATATTCTTGCACTCTTAGCAAATGGGGTTCAGTAGCAATAATAATTATTTATGACCATTTTCAGAACCCCTTATACATAAATAATGTGATGTATATATTTAATGTAATTTAACCGATTAGGTCAAACCATGTTTCTGATGGAAACAGAGAAAAACATGAAAAAAAAACACTCCAATCTAATCATCCATCCATCCATTATATTTTCCCCGTCGAATCTAATCAATTTACAAATATTATTTTTACAGGTACCTAGTAGGCCTACTAAATATATGGTGTTTTTTCTGGTGATGGAAGCAGGTACAACTTTGTTGTCTAGCGCAACAGAACTTGCACCATACTACCCAAATCATAAAGCAACACATTGTACTAATAGCAAAAATCCAGCTGTTACTCCTTTTCCGCAGAATCCAGGTTAAAGACCCATTCTTTCGGTTCTAAATGTGTGAGAGAATTGCAGTGAGAAAAGAAGAGTGTGAGAGCGTGTGTGAATCCCCAGAAAACCTCAGCAGGGATCATTGTGAAGCAGAGGAGGCCAAAGCCGCTGGCCTCTCGCTACAGCCAAACTTTACAGCACTACAGTGCCAGCACACTGGCTAATGACTTACTTTCTTCTTTTCTTACTCCCTTCAGCTTTTCTCTTCCACTGTCACTAAGGGTAAAAAATAGAGTAAAGGACATAAAAAGAGGCAGGAAATGGTCGGAGCTAAGGGGGAAAAAAAGAAACATGCTAATGTGTAACGTCCGCACCCACATATACTCACTTGAACGTGTTGTCATCCTCTCACATGCCCAATAATCTATTTACCACGCAGAATTAAGATTTCTGCCATCCAGCACATTGTGAGTCCAATCCCTAAAGCCAGGCAGGATAATCCAAAATCCCTCTTAGGGCCTAAAGACACACGGCCAGGGGAGCTGCAAGGGCATGTGGGTAATTTCATGGATCTGGGGGCTATCTCTGATCTAAGAAAGTGGGGTTATAATACTAAGTGTCCGATCTAAGCTCATAAAAACCATATGATGGTTTCAAATCCTAAACACATATACAACTGACATGAACGGGCCAAAGATTTTTAAAAGGTCTTTGCTGGAGCATATAAAAGTATGTGTTGGCTCAAACTGCTGTAAAGTTCGGTGGCTTGATTTTTCACTACATTCAGCTGATGAGTAGCTTTGCTCACAATGATCTCTAGGGTACAATAGAGGTCAGTTGTGTTGTAGAAAAAAGAAATGTCACAAATGTGTGACTACTAAAGGGTTATCTCATCTTATTTTATCTTGTCTTAGGATTGTCGCAGAATCTGAACATAAATATGCCACCAACAGTGTAGCTTTCCAAAACAACTCCCTACACTGAAGGCATGCTGAACTAATCAAACCCATTCTTTCTCTGCTACTATGCCACTTTCAAATGGCTTGATTGGATAAAAGAAGCACGTGAAACTTCATAAATAATGTTACCATACAAAAATGCTGGGATTCTGGAACATTTTGTGTCCACAAATAGAATTCACTTGTTCCTTGGCAGACAACCAAAGTACCGAATGATCCAGGACAATCCTGGATGAGTGATAACTGTACAGCAGCAAATAAATTTAGTGCATTGTAGCACCGTTAAAAGAAAATGTGCAAGATTTATTTTTGGAACATGACATGATTATGGACATTTTACAAATTCAAAAGTAATACATTAAACACATTTGAGTTAAACATGTGTATCATACATACACACGTAGGTGCATTTTCTTCTTTGTGTGGTTAAAATTACAAGCTGTGGCTGGTCTGTTTCTCTGCATCATTTGTGAGCCCCTTTTACCCCATTCATCAATAGTCAAGTACTCTCACAGGACCACCATCGAGCTTGTATTATCCTGGCACTGGATCTTTCTCAGCACATCAGTGTCCCTGCTGAGCTGAGAATAGTCCACAGAATAAAAATATCCAGCCAGCAGTGTACCTTCACCAGAAGCCGACCACTGATGAAAGACTAAAGATTGACAAACACAAACCACGCAGCATCAGATGAACAATCCTCAGTAACTTCACATGTACAAAGTGGACCAACAGGTTTGATGCGTCTTATGAAGTCGACAGTAAATGGACACTGCATTCTAAAAAACCCAATCCAGTGTCACTCCTTCACTCAGAATGATCTGCAACACAATTCACATCTGCTCAGTGGTAGGTCTCCTGATCACATAAATGTATGTAAAAGGAAAAATGAAATTATGCTGATATCACCACTATGTCAAAATGCCTGTGGAAACAAACTGGATGAACTAAAGTCAACTTATTATTTTATTCATTGTGTAACTAACTGAGTTCCACTGAATGGAATGATTCTAAAAGCACACAACATGGGCTCTGTCTAGCATGTGCTGTCGTAGTGAGCATTATGGTCTGAATTCCCAGGCCCCTATGTTAATAACTGGGAAGGGGGTGGTGTTCAGGTAACAAAGAGGGCAGCTAGAGCAGCAGATTTGCCCAGTCTCTGGTTACCCATTACAGGAATATGAAACCAGCAGTTGTGTGCAGCATTTGGAGGCCTGACTCATCCTGCACTGTGTGTGGATGTCTTTGATTAGGCAGGGGGCTCTTGGAAACAGAAGTGTGATGTGTCATAGAGAGGAGCGGGTAAATGTGCGGGGCTGGAGGGCAGCTAATGCAAACAGCAGCTGCACAACAGCTGAGAGCCAGCCTCCCAGCAGAGCAGCAGAACTTAAACACACACACCTTCACAGAGACCCCTTTGCTGGGGCATGTGCATGCAAACACACACATACACACACACACACACACACACATACACACACACACACACACACTCATGTGCCATAGAAACACACAGCTGTCAAGTGCATCTAGCCGCGCCCCTGTGAACACAAGCAAATACACACCAATGTGGTGACGCACTGACAAGTTGATATCCGAACAGACTCATATGCACATATACACACATGTATGTAACTTGCATGAAGCCTCCAATACAAAATACTGACGCTCTCACACAAATCTCATTCACTATGTATATGAGTAACAGTGGAGAAATGCAACGCAAGAGCCTTTCTTTTTATGTAAAGCTCTTCCAGGTAGGTGTTCCTTCGGAGTCTTTCCTGAACGTGTGCATCATCATGACTCAGGTCAGGCCAGTAAATGAACACAGAGTGATTACATACACACACTAAGAACAACTATCATCACATTTCCCCATGTGTTACACATACAAGAGGAAATTCTGAATTTTTTTTATGTATTTTGCACTGTGGTTTCATTCAAAAAAATTCCAGCATAAATGACACTGAAGCCATGCACTGTAATATCAGTAAACCTGTATAAACTTCATATGAAAGTTAACTAATTATCTTTCCTGTTCCTTAATGGTCCAACTTGTGTGTATATATAAGATGTATTGATTTAGACACAATTTAGTAAGTTAACCAAACCAAAATCTATGCTTTATAAAAATAGAAAGAAGGTTCAATTGCATTGCTTTTCACCGCACTTCTCATATCCAATTATTTGTGCTGCTATTTCCCATGGTGGTTCAGTCTATAGGTGGCTATAAGGTTCTCCATTGTAAACTTTGCTGGATGTCAGAATCACATTCCAACCAGCACCTCTCCTGAAGGCCCTTCTCTTAGGAGGTGGAGCCTCTGGAGCAGGAGACACACCTCATCACCACGTCCTTCACGGCTCAGGTGGCCCCTGCAGAGTTCCGGCCGTTAGTGGAGTCATTCAGGGGACACGCTCAACACGGCCCATTCTCTAAATGCTGAAAAGCTATTTTAACCTGTGATAAGGCAGAGCCGCAGGTCATTAATGGTGCTGACAGGTCTTAGGTAGCCTGTAGTGTCTTTTGAGCATTGAGAGAGAGTAAAAGGTTGACGCTGGGGAAGAACTGAGGGAAGGTGTGCACTCTACACTGAAAATTATACTTCTCTGTGGGCAGATTCAACAATGCAGGTCGTTTGGCCTGACAATCAAACCAGCTCAGCTGGAATCAAGAGCACAACGGAAGGTGGTGCAATTAGCATGGCTTGTAAAAGCCAGATGAGGGTTTTAACGCCTGTTTACTTTGAACACAACTAAACACGAGATCTCTTGGGAATCTTTGGTCAATTATCAAACGAATGACATTCATCCAGTTCAAGGTAACAGGACTAGCAGGATCTGTGGCGGACATGTAGAGCACTTTGGTGAGGCACGTGCACAGCCAATCACCTGAGAAGCATGGCAGCCCCACTGGTTCCCATAGTAACATAAGGCTTGATGACATGATGACATTAGGCCTACCCTTTGAGAGAGAGGGGGGCGGGGTCATTTCTTTATTGCTAGTGGAAATAGCAGTGCAGCTTTCTTTACCAGGATGGGCACGTTCACTCAGTAAAGGCTGTAATCTAGTGGAATATAAGGGGATATATCCCTACCTAATATAAGACTAAAATCTACATAATGACAGAAAGCAGAAAACACATTCAGGGAGACATATCGTGGGTCTAACAAAATTAAAGAATACTCTATAAAATCAGCATTTGTTTATTTACCTTAAGCTGTGTCTGTCCTCATTTGGAAATTGTTCTCTCTTGTGGCAACACTTGAATGCAGACTTGCGGGGATTGTAAGGTGCCAAATTAGCCTCAATTCATAACATGTGTCAAATGAATTAAGTCCAGCTCAAAAAAAAAACAAAAAACAAAAAACAGTGACACTGATTGATCAATTGCATATTTTTATTCTATTTAGTGTGTGTTGATTAAAAGATGTTTATTACACACATTCCCTTTTGCATGTTTATATTCTTGCATAATGTGATGACACAGACATCAAAGAAAGTAAGTCTGACATCCAGGACCAGTCTATGAAGTTGGTGACTTGTATTGGGCCGTTGACAAGCTGCCACACTCAAAAAACATATGGGAGACCAGTTTATCAGTTTAAGCTGCAAATCGAAGATAGTTCTGTGATTCTGCTTCACAACTAAGCAAGTTGAAAAACAGCCAATAATGATAATAATAATAATAACTCCTTATGCACAACTTCTTTTGAGGATGATGTTATTAGGCTCTGTACTGAAAGACAGGCTTTAAAGTCTTAAATCTTAACCAGAAGAGTTATTGTAAAAGTACAATACGCAAATGCAAAATATATAGTTGTATGTCTGAGGCCTACAAGCTACTGAAAAAATGAATGCATTAGCCTGGCACTAATATAATCCTGCAAAATATTACACAAGAGGACTAGCTTTAATTAGCATAACTCTGTAGCCTTGGTCAACAGATGAACAAATTAAAATGTCCTTGCATTTAAAATTGCACATAACAGGCACCAAACATAACATATTTTGCAACAATATCTCAGAGTAAATAAAGGTTGAATGGCACAAATGGAATATCACATTCTTTATTTTATAGCTCAACTACTTACTATGGGCAATAACAGAAAAGAGGTTCTATATAATCTGCCAACGTGATATTCACAATTGACTTCAATGTTAACTCTGGTGAACTGTAACGCTCCCAAAATGAGTCAGATCCAGTTTGAAGTATGCTACATGTTTAATCACACACACAGTTTAAGAAATATGATTCTGTAAACAGTTTTCTAATGTAATATTAACCAGCTAGGTCGTTAATGCTAACCTCGTGTCTTTGAGCAGCTCCAGAATATTTTTTTTAACATGTCTAACCATGTCGTAATATAGAATGATAGGTTTGGTATCAGCTCAGCAAACATTCTGTGCCCCAACCACTGTCCCATTTCCATCCCACCAACCTCAAATGCACATTTGCACTCTCTGTGCTGTGATCAGAGTGATGGGTCGTTTATTCACACACTCGCTTAGAGAATGCTTCAGGCAAAAAATCCTTTTGAGATCTGACAGATTGGTATATAACATAAAGGCTGAAGAACAGCCTAAAGTACTGGATAAACGATTGTACATTTCTATGCATTATAAAGGAAATGTATTGCATAGCGGAAACTGAATAGAACTATCTGAAGCTGTATCCTAAAACAGCCTTTCTGACATTAAAAACCGTGAGTCTCTTGTTCAGAGTAGGTGAATTCATCATTATGAAACTGCTTCATCATGCCAGACCCGCTTTACATTCAGCATGTGGGCTGCATTCAATTTTAACAGCCTCCCACACCTTCCTAAAACTATCGCAAGCCCAGGTTTGCAATGACCCAACATGTGCCACACAGACAAAAGAAATGAGAGCTAGTTACATTCTCTTTTCAGCATAGTTGCTTTCCAGAGAAAATTGGCCATAAAAAGGACAAATGTTTCAATAGATGTCATTTTAATAACTGAAAATGAAAAACAAATCCAAAGACACACAAAATCAACACTGAAAG
>JBBPDB010000146.1:10649716-10688393 GCA_037974465.1 Brachypetersius altus
ACACACACACACACACACACACACACACACACACACACTACTGCACTCACAACACACACACACACACACACACACACACACACACACACACACACACACACACACACACACACACGACTGCACTCACAACACATATGGAGGTGTTTCTTATTTTTACACATCTCACACTGCAATAGTTCAGAAAAGAATAGCAACCTGTGCGTTTTACACTCACTCACACACACAGCTGCAAATTTTAAAACAGTACACATAAAAAATGGGGAAAGCGATCTCTTTTTTTTTTCCATGGCTGCACATTTATTATCTGTCCTCTACTGCCTGATTATCTGAGTTAACAGCTCTCTCTTTCTCTCTGTCCTCTACCTTCTCTTTCTCTTCTCTATCCTTTTCTCTCTTGCTATCTCTTTCCCTCTCTTTTTTCCGTACCCTCTTTTCTCAAACACTCTTGCCCTTCTCCTTCTTTTCTCTTCCCCCTTCTGTCTGTCTCTCTCGCTCTCTCTCTCTAGTCTGCGCAGGATGTATGTTATAAATAAGGAGATCTGTATGAGGACTGTGTGTGCCCATGAGGAACTGCTCAGAGGTGAGACATGTGTGTGTGTGTCTTTGTGTGACTTTCAGTTTACTGACCAAATTCAGTTCAGTGTTGTTGACAAAAGTAACCAGAGATCCACTTTAGTTTAAAACTGGCGCTACAATGCTAACGTCGCTAACACTAGAAGTCAGTAGACACCCAAATCTTTGAGACAAAACCAAAATGTCCCTTGAAGCTTTACATCCAGCTCTTCATTAAGGTGGTTTAGACTTGTGGGCGTGGTTTAGGACATAGTTTGAGTTACTGTGAGCTGTAAAATGAACTTCTAACTTTGCATCCAAGAGACTCGAGTGCCTAATACCTGTGTTAGTATTAGTACTAATACTTCTATCAGTATTCATACTAAGATGTGTTTTAGTATAGTACTAATACGTCTGTTAGTATTAATACCAATATCAGCATTACTACAAATACATCGATTCGAATTAGTTCTGGTATGTCTAACAGTATTAGTACTGATATGTTTGTTAGCACTGATGCGTCTATTAGTAGTAATAGTAATACTCTATTAAACTGAGAGACTAATAAGTTGTTCCTGACTGTCCTGCAGCTGACCTGTGCCGTGATCAGTACTCCCGTTGTGGTGTAGCTGCGCTGACTGGCCAGTGTGCGGCGCTGGGGAGCAGCTGTGTGAAGAGCTGTGGAGGATGTTAAAGGCCACTGAGACTCCGCCCAAATACTGCCTTACACACCCACACCACTATCCACACCCCAAAGACAGAAAACCACACCTGTAATTTCAGTGTCAGTGTCCGAGCTCTGCCCCTAGAAACGTGCAGTGTTGCCAACTTAGCGACTTTGTCACCATTTCTAACGACTTTCTTTCCTAGCGACAAATCTAGCGACATTTTTCGGGGTAAACTTCGGCTACTTTCTCTAGGGCATAGTTGGCAACACTGGAAACGTGTTTTTTTGTAGCTGCTGCGGACGGGGTTTTTAGAGTCTTTACATCAGTTTATGCTACAACAGAAACAGTAAATTACCCACCTGAGCTCAATTAGGCAAATGGCTCACTTTCAACTAAGTGTTTATCTCCTCCTGCCTGCCATAGCCGACAGAGTGAACTGATGTCACAGTGCTGACGTAGAAACTCTCTCCCCGTACAATCCTCATGTGACTCATCCCTAAGCTCCCTAGACTTTCTCTGGTGACTGGAATCAAATCTTTAAACGATCAGAAATCGGTCCTGATCGTTCAATGGCAATTATAACACACATGTACCACTTTTTTACTTGGTCGTGGAGAAGAAGCAGCACTCAAATCTGCACAGCAGTGTGGTTTCGGAACTGACCTGATCTGCAGCAAAGCAGCGGTCGTACCACGTTGGTGCCGGTCCTGATGGCACACAGTTCTGGAGGGAATGTATAGTTGGTTAGGCTAACATTAGAGGAAAAGTACTAATGTTTACTTTGTTTTCTGGAACAAAGATTGAACATTTGTTGATTTATATTGGATTATGTATAACTCATCAAAATTCTCCAAAAACAAAGTTGATTTAAATGTGGTCATGACCTTTTGGGCACATACCAAATATGTATGGTAGTAGATGGATCCCATGTGTTAAATGACGCCAGTGTGATTTAATCCGAGATCTACTGGCTGGATGAGATTCTTACCACCAGGTGAACCTCACCACAGTAGAGAGGGAGGAGCATGGACCAGAACCCCCACCCCCTAACACTCCACACCAGAGCTACACAGACCTACTCCACCCCCAAACACACACTGCACACTATATTCCTCCGCATCCTCACCTTCATTCAAATCCTCCTTCTCCTGTTCCTTTACATTCTCACCCTGCTCCTACTTTCCCTACTTCTCATTCTCCTCTTTTCCCTTGTTCTACTTCTTCTCATCTTGCTCCTACTCTTCATCTTCTTTCTCCCCCTCCCCCTGCACTTCTCATTTCCCTCTGTATGTTTTTGAAACCCTGTAATCCCCCCCTCCTGCAGCTGAAGGTCCTTTATGGATCTCCGCGGTCGTTGTGTAAAAGCTCCGCTTTGATGTGTGGGTCAGACGACTTTATATAAACCTGTATTTACTTTTATACTCCTTTACAAATCCTTTCGAGCGTCCGGAGTCACTGGTGCTATCATATCTGTTTGACCATGGTGCTAGACAAGGCAGCAGCAGGGAATCAGCAGGAGCAAGACAGTAACTTTTTACGTTTTAATATTTTTTAAATAACTGCATTACTGTATCATGTACCTTGATCTGTTGTGTGTACCTGTTGTGTTTGTTTGTTTGTTTGTTTGTGGGCTGAATCTGGCGACCGGCTGGCCCTGCAGATCTCAAAGCATTGCTTCTTTATGCTGATCCACAGTAACAATACAAAAAACGCAATAACGATCCAAGATCAGCCTAAAAGAGCAGCGTGGGAGTGCTTTAGCCACTGTATCTGCACTGGGCCCTCATCACACAAAAACTGGGCGAACTTTAATTTTATCTGGTCTGTGGTTCCACTTTCGGGCTCTGCTCTGTGTTTATGCCCAGTTGACCCTCGTCCGGGTTGCCAGGTCTTCCCTCAAGGGCAAATTGAGCAAAGGGCTTAAGAACATCTTTGATATCACTGAGGGTCAGTTCTGTCCAGGCACTGACCTCAAATACAGAGGCCTCTACACCCCCCTGAGTCCCAGCGATGCAGCAGACGGGGTGACCCCATCCTGAGGCAGAACCAGAGGACAGGAGTAGACTATTCAACGACCTGCTACTGCTGTTTACAGCACTCGCACCAGAAAACACCAGCAAATACACCAATAAACACTTTATACCACCAGACCAGCTGTGATGTGAAAATGACAACAAACAGCACAAGCAGAGTGTTCAGAGGATTTTATCTTTTATGTTTAAAGAAGTCAAGCATGTGGGGGGGAGGCGGACGTGATTAAATCTAGTCTACAACCGGAAAAAAAGGTTTTGTCTACAAAACAAACAAGTTAAAATATTAAAAGTGATGTATTCACATTTGTTAAATGAGACTCGTGGATATTTGTGGCCGCTGGAGGAGGGGGGGGGGTCATTAGGCTGGGTGACCTAACCCCCCACCCCAGCCAACACACCAAACTAAAGCCTAAATATGTGTTAACCCCCAACAATGCCTCTGGCCCATACCTCTCCTTCTTGTGGTGTAACAGTTGTGTTGGGCACACTAGACACACTTTGTTTTGTTTGCTGATATTTGGTCAGTGAAGACATTCACAGCAGAGAGTAAACAACATTAACGACCAAACAGTCAAAGAAACAGAGAAACACAGACGGCTTCTCTATTGGTCCCTTATCATTATGTCTAAAAAATCTGCTTTTTCTTTAAAATAACACAACAATAATAAAAATAAAACATTCTTTAGGTCTGGTGTGTCCCACTCATAAATGCCATGCTTTTAAACTGATTAAAAAAATCATAAACATCTCAACTATTCCTGAATGCCTATTCCTGAAAGAGAAATTTGTGTCTAAATTCTTCATAATTAAGTAATCATGATGTACACAGTGAGTGCGATATTGCCTCAAAACCTCACAGAAGTTGACACAATGGTTATGGTTGCGCCATCTGACGCCTGAGACGTTTTGAGAAGCTTTTGGTTCTAAAACCAAACTCATTTATGGAGGAGGGATACATGCAGGACATTGTGAGGCCAAATAGTCCCCAAAGAAAAGTGATTTAGTTCAGATTTTGCCCTATTTCACTATCATTAACATCCATATAAACACGTGACGGCTGAATTTGTGTTGGAGACGTCTGGTTCCATTCACCTCCACTGTACAGAAATCTCTCTACAGTCTTGAGGGACACAATTCATAAAGATCTTTCCAAAAAAATATATATCAGTGATTAGTATTACAGGGGCAGTTTTAGAAACTCTACAGTTTTAAGTCAGTCTGATGTTATGATCAGATAAAGAATATAAGAACTTTTAAAAACATACATTTAAAAAAATGCATTAAAGCTATGTTAAATTTGAAGGTAGGACAAAAACAATTAAGACTGTATTTCTTGGGTCACTTCTTGAATCGGGCCCCAGTATGTGGTTAAAGGAAAAGCTCTTCTGTGTTGTAAAGACTTGTCAGTTTGGCTGTAAAAAGCTGCCTTTACCTGCTGGTCTGAGATCAGTTCTGTCAGTCCTGTGCTGGTTTGGACTGGTATAACGAAAAGGTAAAGCCTGGGCTGTGGCAGTAACAGCCATCTGGGCTAAGGGTCCATTCGTTTTGCACTGTGGCGGGAAACGGGTGGGATGGGCCTGTGTTTCAGCAGAGGCTGGTCTGAGATTAGCACTGTTTGTTTACTAGGCAGACACTGAGAGTGTGCCTTCAGTGGCGTACGCTGATCCAAGATCAGCTCTGTGAGAGTCTTGAAGCTGGAAGGACTGCTGTGTTTATCGCTTTTGGCTGATCTGAGATCAGCGGCCCCAGAGACGGCGGTCTGCGTCGCAACTCATGCTGTAACTGCTCCTTCAGTGTGGACACCTGAAAAGCACACACAAACACACATTTGATACTCAATAATATGACATACAATAATAATATATTTATACATATTAGAGATCAAATTAGCGCAGTAATTTTGATCGAAAAATTTTACGCTGATTAAATGTACCACGTGAATTTAACCTGGTCCAGTGTTCTGATGAAACATGCTACCTGTCGACAAGTGCTACTGAGCCCTTCTGCGCATGAGCAGTTCCACAGTCTTGGTATTCTGTGCTACCTAGCGTTCGGGAAACAAGTAAAAGTGTGTAAAGGTTTATCTGTGCTATCTTGTATTTGGGTAACTGGTTTATGGTGATAAATATCTTAAAAGCTCTATTAATGTATGTTGCTACTCTGGGGTCTGTCTCTTTGTACTCATTACATAAGTTTTCTGATTCTTTTTCTAAAATGTCTTTTTCTGCAGTTTGCAGAATGCTATCTGAAGCTAGGAAACATGAGCACTGTCCAGAAGTATGTACATACTTAATAGGTAACAATAATGATATGCCACATGTTTTCTTCTTCAATTTAAAGGCAGGCCCCTGCAGTTGGTCGTGTAGTTCTCTGTTTTTATAACAGGCAGGACATGGTTGTGCTGGAAGTCACACATTTTAAAGGTCAGTGATTATAGGACCATGGTCACATGACACGACAATCTGGTCTTTTGGCCTTTTGGTTGTTTTGTATAGGGGTGTGTGATTGGGCCCAGACCTCTCTGTAGGTCTGGGCCCAATTTGGCTGGTATTCTTTTTTTCTTATTTCCTTTCATCCCTTTTATATTTTATGCCTTATTTTCTACCCCTTTTGTATCCTATTTATTGTATAATGCTATTTGTATTTATTCTCTTTAGCTTCATTTAGTATATTTTGAAATATTAATGTAAAACAACACTTAATGCTTATCCATATATATGAACACATACATTACTTAAGCTCCCCTCACACAATTCACATCACAAAAAGAGTTGTTTCTACAGACCAATCAAAACTTTATCAGTTTCACACTACACCCAACTCTGCCATTTTCACACAGCATGGGAAATCTGGTTCACCCTGTTAGTGGCCCTGATCCTAGACAAGCATTTGGCACCTTCAGACCTCCCACCCCACATCCACAGCAATCTAATAATCACCTCAATCACTGCAACAATTTCACACGCGGACTGAGTCTAAACTACACATGTCTCATAATTACAGATCATTTAAAGTCACCACAATGGATAAATTGTCTCCCTTTCCTTCTATCCTCTGCATCTTCCTCTCTCACACCAACAACCTGCATGTTCTCTCTAACCACGTCCATAAACCAGCATCCTTCACCAAACACACTCAGAGTCTCTCCTCAGCATCCTTCACCCAACACACTCAGAGTCTCTCCTCAGCATACTGCAGTATATTATAGTATATACTGAATATTTAATAATTCATAATAAATACAGAATAATTCATAGCATGCACTGAATAGTTTATTGTGGATCTTGAATAATCCACAGTAGACATTGAATAATACATAGTAGTCACTGAATAATTCAAATATGTATTTTGTGTGTGTGAGTGTGTGTGTGTGTGTGTGTGTGTTAAGTACCTGCTCTTCCAGTCCCTTCACTCTCTGTCTATGTGCTCTCTCTCGAGCTGCCAGTGTTCGCTCAGCCTCTCTCTGATTGGATCTCAGTCGCTCCACCTCCCTCTGGGCATCATCACGCTGGCGGGAAGACTGTTCACTCACCGCATGAGACACTTCCATCTCTGCAAGCTGGGCCTGGAACACACACGCACACATACACACACACACACAGATTTACCCATTATTCAGTGTAAACAAACACAGCTGTGTAGAAAAATATATAAACAACAACTAAATATCAGCTCAGACCTGCGGCGACAATCCTGCTAAACACACAAGAACATGAGTCAGCCAATCAGAACATCTGTGCACTTCAGGACCAAAGACCAACTCAGTTCACCTTCACACACCACAGGTTCATTTAAAAGAGCAGTTTAAATCTCCACAGGGCTCCAGAACTGGAGCTACGAGGCTATACGTTGCTAGCACTAGAAGTCACTATAGTCACCCAAATCTTTTACTGTTTACCAAAACTTCTCTTGACTCTCAAACCACATGCAGCTCTTCATCAAGGTGGATCAAACTGATGAACTAATAAACTAACTAATGAACTGAACTCCAGCGCTACAGGTGACCGTTTCAGATGACACCAGGGCTGCTGTTCACAGAGTCCTCCATATTTATGATATCATAGGAACTAACTCTAGATCAGCGCTTCTGCAACCGTTTGGGAAAACAGAGCTTGTTGTGTAAAAAGGCACCGCAGCTCCATGCTGATGTTCAGTTCATTTTTACAGCTCACAGTAAGTCATACTGAATCCTAAACCACATTTCCACTCCACCTTCCTCTAACATGTCTCAGATGATAAACAACAAAATTGTTTAAACTCAAACTATAAACTTAAACTTCAAAACCTTTAAACTTAAAGGAATTTAAAGACCAGCAAGAGGACTCAGGATCAAAAGCCATGCCGGAAGTGATTTTATTCCTGAGGTAGATGTTGTTATTCGGTATGGCTTCATAAAAATAGCAAAGACCGCTGTTGAACAGAAAAGCCCAGGTGTGTCCAGACTCTCCAAAAGGAGAAATGTAAATATATAAACGAGCACAGTGTGTCCAAACGAGCCCAAACGAGTCCAAACGAGCAGTGTGCTGAAGTGTTTAGCATTATGTTCCTAATTGAAAGCACATGTGTCTCCAAGCCAGTTTTTTCCCTGCACTGATCCAACCCCCCACCCAAATACACACACACACACACCAGCCTTCATTTGCCTTTCATTAGCCTTCATCACACACACCATCCACTCAGCCTGAACACAAACAGTTACAAGAGAGACAGGAGACAAACTGCTGAAGCACTGTGTCGCCCTCTGGAGGCCACAATACACAGCTCTCAGTGTTCAGCTCTCAGATGGATGTAGCATGAGTACGGGAATAGGTGTAGCACAACCACGGAGTAGAGTAACTGTGGAAATAGGCATTAAGATGGATGTAGCAGAACTATTGAGTAATGTAACTATTGAGATAGATGTAGCATAACATAACTATGAAATGGGCACAACATAATCATGGAGATGGATATTGCATAACTGTAGAGCTGGATGTAGCACAACTATGGAAATACATGTAGCGTACCCATGGAAAAGGGTCAGGTGGATGTAGCGTAGCTATGAAGTAGCGCATCTGTTGGGATGGGTGTCACATTAACTATGATGTAGCGTAACCATGAAGATGGATGTAGCACAATTATGAAATGGATGTAGCGTAACCATGGAGATGGCTATGGCATAACAACGGAAATACAAGTAGCCTAACCATGGAAATGGGTGTAGCATTACCATGCAGGTGGGTGTAGCATAGCTATGGAGCAGCGTAACTATTGGGATGGATGTTGCATTAACTATGGAAAAGGGTGCAGCCTAACTATGGAGATGGTTGTAGCGTAACTATGAAAACAGGAACTGCATAACCGGTTGTATCCAGTGATCCATATATCAGTGCTGGAGATTTTTATTAATTACTGTGCGGAGTGGCCCAGTGTGTGTAAAAGAGAAAAAGTGTGTAATAAGATTTAGGTTCACCAAACTATTTTCTTTTTTTATTATTTTGTAAAATCATACACTTGGACATTAGGAAGACTTTAAAGGAAGAACTGTGCTAAATTAAAGACTTTTTAAAATCTCCCCACTGAGTCACAGCTGGTCTGAAAGCAGGACTGGATCTACAGCCAGAAAGTCAACAGTTACTTACCAGACACAAAGATATCTTCTCACTTACACACACCAACTCCTCCTTCCCCACAGATCAGCAAATAAAACACACACACATACACAACCTGCTGAAACTGAAGCCAGGTATTATTACAACTGCATATTTATTTTGACCAATCACAGAGAACCTGTAGACATAACTGCATAACAACCAACAGAAGATCAGATGGATCACGCCATCATGGACTGTACAAACCAATCTGCCACACACACACACACACACACACACTCTGCCACTGGCATAACAGTGTGTACTCATCTTTGTGGAACAAGATATAAAGCAACTGTGTGTGTGTGTACCTGTAGCACTGATATCTGTCGCTGGGCGTCCTGCAGTTCCTGCTCCGCCGTGTTCAGAGACAGATCCAGACGTTCTTTTTCTGCAGAGAGACGCATGCTGCTCTCCTCCGTCTTCAGCTTCTGACGCTCCACCTGCAGAGCACACATATGCACACATATATGGTTTTTGAACAGCTTGTCCAATAAGCTCATGTAGGATAGTCAAGTGTCCACATACTTTTTGCCATATACAGTCAAGCCCAGAATTATTCCTACCCCTGGCAAATTTGGATTATTTTTGTTACTTTTATTCAACCAGCAAGTTTCTTCTTGATTGGAAATGACACAGGCGTCTCCCATAAGATGCATAATTGAGGAAAAAATATCTCTCAGCTTTTATTTACATTTGAACAAGAAGTGGCATGTCCAACATTATTCATACCTTTTGCAAACTGTCACAGTCTACAGGAAAACACCATTGGAGACATGCATCAGCAATTACTGTAATAGCCAATAAAGGCTTTTCTATTGATTATTAAGAAGGATGTGAATAATTTTGGACAAGCCACTTTTGTTCAAACGTAAATAAAAGCTGAGAGATTTTTTTTCCACAATGAAGCCTCTTGTACATCATCTTATCTTCTGGGAGACGCCTGTGTCATCATTCAAGAAGAAACTTCTGGTTGAATAAATACAGTCATGTAAAACTGCAAAAAATCTTTTTTTTTTTTTTTTGCTTTATTTGTGGCAAAATGTTTTTTTACTAATTTTTTTACTCATCACACACATTTTTGTATTAAGCTCAGAATCAGAAAATCAGAAACAGAAAACCGAAAACAATTGTTTAAAGTGCTGCTGAGTCCTGCTGACCTTGTCCAGCGTGCTCCTGAGGGCATTCCTGTCCTTCTCCAGTCGGACTGCCTGTCTCTCTGCATCCCTTTTCTCCGTCTCCAGCATGGCGACGGCTCTCTGCAGGGCTCGCAGACGCTCCTCTGCGCTCGCCCGATCCGCTTGTGCTGCTTGCAGACCCCTCTGAGCCTCACACAGAGCAGAACTCCGCTGACGCAGCGCCTGCGGGCAGAGAGTGAGAGAAACTTGTTAAATAAATTCATATGACAATTTGTAGCCTGATTGGCCATCACCATGAAATGTGGAAATACTAATGGCTGAATGGGTGGAACAACACTGCCGTAGACTGAATGGGACGCTGTAGGATAATTGGGAGGGCAGGGCCAAACTACTGGACAAGTGAATTGGCAGTTTTGTGTAAATGCTATATTGGTTGTGACATCATAACCACACACACACCTCCTGAGTGTTGTTCAGCTCTGTCTCCAGCTCCTCCCTGCGCTGCTGGCTGAGTGTGAGCTCTGATTGCAGCGTCTGCACACGGTCAGTGAGAGACGCCACCGCGAGCTTCCCCTCACTCAGCGCTGCACGCAGCTCATCCACGCGCTCCTGCACACACACACACACGCACGCACACACACAAACACACACACAAGACTTTAAGACTTTATACAACCTTTTAGTACATTTTCATTATATTTATGACCCCAAAACTTACACAAACATTCCACCACTTTAGTGAAAATATTTAAATTTGAATAAACGATTGAACAAATGGCTAGATTGATAGATGGATCTATGAACTAACTAACAAATTAATGAATGAACACGAAGAATGGATAAAAGAAGTAATCAATGAATGCACAAATGAATGAATGAAAGACAAATGAATAAGTGGATGGATGGACAGATGAATCTAAGAATGAATGAAAGAACAAATGAATATATGTATTAATGCATAATGAATAAACAAATGAATTAATGAATGAATGATTATATGGATGGATATTATATGGATGGATGGTGAATAAACAGATGAATGACTACATAAGCAGGTTATGTTTATAATGAGTGATACAGCCTGGTGTGTGCGATATGTGAGGGCCTGACCTATAGGTTTGTGATGTTTCTAACGACTGAAACAGCCTGGTGTGTGCAGTGTGTATGAGGCTCTGACCTGCAGGAGCCTGCGGTCCTGCTCGGATGTGCTCAGGTTTTTCTGCAGTGTGCAGAGTCGCCCCTGGGTGGTACTGTGGGCGCTGGTGGCCTCCTGCAGGCTGTGAGAGACACTCTGAACTTTTTCCCTCTGAACACATTCGGCATCCTGAGCTCTGCTAAGCAGCGCAGTCAGTCTGTCCACCTCCTTCTGGAGAGACCCTATACGAATCTCAGCATCCAACACCTGAAACACACACACACACAGTCAGTCTGTCCACCTCCTTCTGCAGAGACCCCATACGAACCTCAGCATCCAGCACCTATTACACATGCACACTGTACGTGTTACCTGTGTGTTACTGATGTGTGTTAGCTGTGTGTGATGTGTGTTAACTGTGTGTCAACTATTTGTTACCTGTGTGTGCGTTACCTGCGTGTGTGTTATCTGCGTGTGCTACCTGTGTGTGTGTTATCTGTGTGTGTTACCTGTGTGTGTGTTACCTGTGTGTGTTACCCATGTGTGTTATCTGCGTGAGTGTTATATGTGTGTGTATTACCTGTGTGTGTGTGTGTGTTACCTGTTTGAGCATGTTGTCGTGCCGTTCCTGTGCAGTCTGAGCCTCTGTCTCTCGTTCAGTGAGACACACTCTGAGACGCTGGATCTCTCCCTCCAGGCTCCGCCTCCCCAGCTCCACTCGAGTAGCTCGAGACTCCGCCCCCTCCAGTGCCTCCCGCAGCCTCCGACGCTCTGCCTCCAAACGCACCTCCCCTGCACGGAGCTTACTGCACTGCTCCTGTGTGAGAGAAACACTCATTCGGAGGGATTCCTGTAAGTGTACATGCATCATTAAGCAAACTGTGAGTCTGTAGATGTTTGTGGTCTGTCTCGGCAGTCTGCAGTATGTGAGTGTGCCTGTGTGTGTGTGTTTGCAGCATGTGTGCGCTTGTGAGGGTACCTGTAGGTGTTTGCGGTCTGCCTCTGTTGTCTGTAAGTTTCTCTCAAGTTCGTTGATTCGCTCTGTGAGAGTCCTCCTCTCTCTCTCTCCCCTCCTCACACACTCCTCCTGTTGTTGTAGCACCACCTGAGTGGAACTCAACCTGCTGTCCACCTCCTGCTTACCTGCATAAACACACACACACACACACACACATTACCCATAGTACTGTGCAATGGTTTTGAACCAAACTCACTTCACCTGGAATCACCTTGTTGGTGCAAAAATACTGTTTTCTGCTTGTCAAACGGTCTTATCATTGAAATATTGCGTAGATTAATGAAAGAAATGGGAACAATTGCTTTTTTGTGGCAGGCTGCAAATTGCCTAAAATACAAGTTCCAACAACTCAGCATTCAGCACCACCAGTATACTGATCACCAACATGAGTGTTATTGTGCATGGATGTCTTCGTGTGTTAGTGTGTGTGTGTGTGTGTGTGTGTCTTTTTGTGTGGATAGACACCTTAACGTAGTTGTGTATAAGTATGCATGTGAGTGTGTGTTGTGTGTGTGTGTTTACCTTCCTGATACTCCTGCAGTGTGCTCTGGAGCTGAGTGAGGCGGTTCTGGGTGGAGTCTCTTTCTCCCATCACCTCCTCCATTTCTCTCTGCAGAGCCACCAGCTGACTGCGCGTCTCATCCTGCAACAAGAGTGAACTGAGTTCACCACTGACTGTATATATACTGTATATATAATCTATATGATCTACACTCTGTTTTATATCATATACACACTCACTGTCTGTGTATATGATATATATGATATATACATTTATTGATTCCAATTATTTATGTGACACATAAAATGATTGTACATATCTATTTATGATATATACACTGTATATATGGCATACTGTATGTGATGTGCGCTCACTAGCGGTATATATGACAGATTTGAGTTTTAGAAGTTTTACGTGATTTTGTGTGTGTGTGCATGAGAATGTGTGTGCGTGAGGCTGTGTATAAATGCATGTGTGAGTGTGTGTGTGTGTGTGTGTGAATGTGAGTGTGTATTAGTGTGTACCCTGTCTCTCTGTGTTTCTCTGAGTTCCTGTAGAAAGTCCCGCAGGCCGGAGCGCAGTGTTTCTGAGTCAAGTTCAGGGGGAGCAACGGGGAGAGGAACGTCTCTTTCAGGAGACAGCGGACGAGAAACAGAGTTATCAGGACTGATCTTCTCCACTGAATCTGAGAAAGGGAGAGAGAGAGTGCGAGAGAGAGAGACAGAGAAAGAGAGAGAGACAGAGAAAGAGAGAGAAAGACAGAGAGAGAAAGAAATAGAGACAGAGCGAGACAGAGAGAGAATGGGAGAGAAACAGAGCGAGAGAGAGTTTAGCCAATCACAGGGTTCATCACAGTGGCAATGTTTGAGTGGCAATTTCCTAAAGGATTTCCTCACCTTTAGGGGGTGACAGTGAGCAGCGTAGCGGGGACACGCTGCTCCGCCGTGGGCCGACCCCCGAGGCGATAGAGGAGTGGGAGGAGCCTGCGGGGCTGCGACCGCGGCTGGCCCGCCCCCCTGCGCTGATGCCCAGTGTGCGGGTGAGTGTGGACTGCAGGGTGATCAGACGAAACTCCAGGTCCCTACGCCCTGCCTCAGAGCGAGTTAGCTCCGCCTCTGTGGCGGCCAGTCGGCCCTCCGCCTCACTCAAACGCAGCTGTACCTGCACGGAGACGTCGGCCGCAGCTTGAGCACGCAAAGTGAGATTACGTGCCTCGTCCTGCAGTTTCTTCTCACAACCACGGGCCTCCTGCAGCTGAGCGGCTAAATCACGCTCACTCCCCTTCCACACACACTCACTCTCACACACACGCTTCTGCAGAGAACACAGCTACAGACGGAGAGAACACAGAAAGAGACCAATAGAGAGAGAGAGAGAGAGAGAGAGAGAGGGGGAGTTCACTCAAAGATCACTGTGTTTACAAGCTGAAGGACTCCTGTTCCTCAGCAAGTCTAATCAGTATAGCAGTATAGTTTAATCATCTGATCTAAT
The DNA here is from genome assembly GCA_037974465.1 of Brachypetersius altus. Lineage (NCBI taxonomy): Eukaryota > Metazoa > Chordata > Actinopteri > Characiformes > Alestidae > Brachypetersius > Brachypetersius altus. The sequence goes on from JBBPDB010000146.1 coordinate 10,663,885, forward strand.
CAACACAGAAAATCCAATCAAGTTTACCCTTCCTGATCAATACAGCAAAACTAATGAATTCGGTTGGGTCTGGGTTCTGTTCAGCGCAGGTCGGGTCGGGTCGGGTCAGGGTTCTGTTCCGCTCAGGTCGGGTCAGGGTTCTGTTCAGCTCAGGTCGGGTCAGGTCAGGGGTCTGTTCAGCTCAGGTCGGGTCGGGTCCGGGTTCTGTTCAGCTCAGGTCGGGTGAGGCGTCTGTTCAGCTCAGGTCGGCACAGGGGTCTGTTCAGCTCAGGTCAGGTCAGGGGTCTGTTCAGCTCAGGTTGGGTCAGGGGTCTGTTCAGCTCAGGTCGGGACAGGGTCTGTTCAGCTCAGGTCGGGTCAGGGGTCTGTTCAGCTCAGGTCGGGACAGGGGTCTGTTCAGCTCAGGTCGAGACAGGGTTCTGTTCAGCTCAGGTCGAGACAGGGTTCTGTTCAGCTCAGGTCGAGACAGGGTTCTGTTCAGCTCAGGTTGGGACAGGGTTCTGTTCAGCTCAGGTCGGGTCAGGGGTCTGTTATGTTGGTATGTTATGTGTTATGTGTCAGATTCAGGTTGTTTGTTAATTCATATTTTAACGGGTTGGATTGGATCAGGTTGTTTATTAATGGATATTTTTGTAAGTTGGGATGGTTTGCTTGTTATTGTATGTTTTGGTTGGGCTGGTTGGGCTGGTAAGGTCAGATTCGGGCTGTTAATCAATGGAATATTTTTGTGGGTCATTAAACCCTGAGCCACTCATGCCATGTCCAGCTCTGCAGTGAGGTGGAACATTGGTTGAATCCTGCTCAGCATTAAACAGGTTTCTGTCTTCACCTCCTTCTTGAGCGAGTTCCTTGCTGCCTCTGCCTCGGAGAGCCTCTGTCTGAGGGAGAACAGCTCTTTGCCTCGCTCCTCCTCCCTATGCTCATCCAGAGACAGACGAGCCTGCAGTTCTGCCACCTCCCGGCCTTTCTGCTCCCGCTCCCCGTCCACCACCTTCACCTGCAGCATCAGGGCCAGCAAGACAGAAGGGGTATACATGTCTGAATATACCAAAATCTTGCAAAAATCTTGGGCCCTCGTAATTTTACCCTGGAATCACCTTGTTGGTGGAAAATTATTATTTTTGGCATATTGAGTAGCATTCAGCATCACCAGTATCACAGTATGATCATCTTTAATCATCTGCACCGGTTTCTTCATTGGTTCAGGCCTTAAGGTAGATTAGTTCTGCTTGAATGAATTATATGTAGGTCACTGTGTCTTAACAAATAAAAAATATTCCTCTGAAACAGATCAGGTTCAGAGACTTGCCTGAAAATGAGAGACTATGAAAGTCTTTTAGGAAGCCTGGAGAACTGTTCCTCAAGCTCTGCATTAAAAATATGGGGAAGTCTGGATATTTGGAAGTGAAATATGAAGAAATGAGTGGGATCAAGATGTTTGCACAGAACTGACATAATATAAGAACAAATGTGTGTTTGTGTTTGTGGTGTGAGACCTGTCTGCGCAGCTCCTGTAGCTCCCTCCTGGCCTCCAGCCGCGATCGCTCCACCTCCCTCAGGCAGCTCCGCAGCTCCCCCACCTCCTTCTGCGAAGACGCCAGAGTCTCCTCCTGCACGGCGAGACGCTGCTCCTTCTCCTCACACTGCCGCTTTACACTAAACAACCACACAGCAAGCTAATCAATACAGCAATACAATAAAGCTAATCAATATAACAGGGCTAATCAATACAGCCAAGTTAATCACTACAACCAGGCCACTGGTAATAATTGTAGCAGTAATTGTGGTATTATTAGTCATTAAACTTATAGTAGCTATTGTAGTAATTATAGTACTAGTAGTAAATACAATGACTACGGAAATAGAAATATGTATAGTAATAGCAGTAATTATAGTATTATAGTAATAATATTAGTCATAATTTTGGCATCACAATAATATTCATTACAGTAATTATAATAGTAGTAAGTATAATATTTATAGTAACAGTATCAATAGTAGCAATTACACTAGTGGTAACACAAAGTCAAGGCAACAACGAATAATGGCACTAGCATTATAACAGAAATTACAGTATTAGAAGTAACTATAGCGACAGTAGTATCTATAGTGATGATAGTAATGGCATTAATTATTGTAATTATTGTAACAGTAATAATTATTCTAATAGTAATCATGTGTTGGTCCAGACCTGATCCTCTCGCTCTCTGCTGCTCTGAGAGCCTCTCTCAGCTGGCCGTTTGATTGGCTGAGAGCATCCCTCTCTCTGGTGAGCTCACTGAGGGAGCGACGCAGCTCCACGCCATCTCTACGGTGGCCCTCTCCGGCATCCCGTGTCTGACACAGGCGCTTCTCCAACTCCAGCATGTCCCGTCTGCTTGTGTCTCGGCTCTCCTCACACTCCACCAGGAGAGCCCGGCACTCCTCCAGCTGAGCACGGCAGGAACAGACAGAATATTCAAAATAAAACACACCCCAACAACCACAACAAAGGCCCAGACGTTAGAATATGCATGTATATCAGGTCCTCTCTGAGAGCTTCACGTATATAAAGAGCGTGTCAGTGTATCTGATGTGTGTGCTTCTGGTCTGACCTCTCTGAGACCAGCTTCTGCTCGGCTCTGCTGCTCTATGCAGCTCTCCTGCAGCCTGCGAGTCTCTCGACTGTGTGAACTGACGGCCTCCTCCAGCTGCTCTCGTAGATCCTGGAGCTCGGCATTCAGTGCTGCCACGGCAACCTACACATACACACACACACACACACACACACACATACACACTAATATTCAACCCTTAGCATTTAAAGGGTTAAAAGGGGGCAGCACATTCACGTCTTCTACTATTCTTATGTTAAAAGAAATAAGCAAAGCTATACACTGTGTAAAAACAACAACAACAATAATAATAATAGTTAGTCCTTACTCTCTCCTGCTCCTTCAGGTTCTGATTTTCTCTGGTGAGTTTCTCCACCTCCAGCGCTGCAGTTCTCAGCTCGGCCTGCAGAGAGCACACTTTCTCTGACAGCATGGCCTTCTCCGTCTCCTTCAGGGACAGAGCCTGGGGAGAACAGCATGCAGTTTAGTTCCTGTTTACACTCACTGTTAAAATGTGTCCTGGCAGATCGAATCACGCACCAAATATGATGGTCACCAAGAACCACTTGCAGAGATAAGGACATCACAGGACAGAATGTCATGGAAAATATGTAAAGGAGCAAAAAAAATAAAACATTTAAAGCAGCGTCTTATAAAAACAAAGAGGACAGCAGCAGGCCTGGAAGAGACAGGGTGGATCAGAATCTCATTTAATAATGAGCTAACCAAGCGTCCATTGTTCTTTACTGTGGAGTCATCTAAAACAGTGGTCCCAAACCTTTATTTCGTCATGGACCGGTTTAATATCAGAAACTATTTTCACGGCCCAGCCTTTAAGGAGTGGCAGATAAATATACGTATTTATACAAATAAATGATACGCATAAAATGGGGATATTTTTAAAATATAATAATAAACGTAAATCCTATGTGTACTCGCAGCTTTATTAACAGCATTTTCATAACAACGAGCCAACAACATAACACGGGTAACATCCAAGTTTTTTTCTGTGCAGCCCGTGGACCGGTACCACATGACCCACGGCCCAGTACCGGTCCGCGGCCCGGGTTTGGGGACCACTGGTCTACACAACCAAATCAGAAAGGATCAGCTTTTTTGGCACGGATATGGGAAAGGCTGCTTTTCAAAATGCTGTGTGTGTGATTTCTCTCTCTCTCTCTCTGGGACTATATTGGCCGTGAGTCCCAATACTTTTGTCCACAGTGCCTCCCAATAGACAAAAGTATTGGGACGTAGCGCCGTTCAACTATTAAAGTTCTTTAGCATAGTTTTTATTTTGTAAACCACATTCATTCTCGTTCTTATTCAAAATATATTACACACTATATTTCATAATAGTTATCACATGACCAGCGTTTACGTTGTGTCTCGTCTCGTTATTGTCACATGATAAATGTTGACAACGATTATTAGTCATAATTTTCGTTGATGAAAGCAACACTTTGAATAAAGAGGATGCTCTGTTCTATCTAGTTTGTGTTTTGTGTGAAGTTTGCTAAAATCTTCTTATGAGCAATGGTCTTGAATATCACTACATATGTCACTATTACTTATATACTTCTGATCTCTACTACATGCAATAAAATACTCCTCACTACTATCTGTGTCATTAGTAATTCACTTAACTGTGTTACTTATCTGCAGTATTAATACTAGTGCTGGGCTGGGCGTTAATGGCACGAGACGCAAGCTATGATGAATTTCACCTTGATATTTCAGTGAAAACGGCTTGCACACGTTTTAAACTTGTCTTGGTCTGTGTCTCTGCAGTAATAAGCATTTAACCCCTGGATCAATACCTTTTCTGATTCTGAATTCCTTTGGTTACATCAGAGATAAATTATTTGGATTGTGTGTGTCAGTCCAAAATTACCATTGGAAGACAGGATACATGAAGGTTTGCAACAGGTACAGATATTTTCTTTCCTTGATGGTTCATAGCAGTCACTTCCACCACATTGTTCTCCTCTTTGGCTCCCTCGCCGAGGCAGATCTACAGAGGTGGCAGGGTTTCATACTTACAACATCTGTAAAAGTAAACATGTCTTACATATCACTAACTTGAGCTCAAAACCAAGTTTCTACGCACCGTTCTGAGTTCAAGAAAATGCTCCAATTCCTCCTCCTCATCTCCTTGAAAAGTGTAGAAGGGTACTTCGGAGGACAATTCACAGCCTTGAGGATTCAAAGAAAACAAGTTCATGGTACTGTTTGGTCGTACACTATATGGACAAAAGTATTGGGACACCCGACCTTATGGCCAATGGAGACTTTAAAGGCACTGCATTTAAATCACTACAAAACCAAATGCCTTAATTTTACGCCTTAAAATTACCTTAATTATGACCTTAATTTCCCATACAGTAAATACATTTATAATAAAGGGGAAAAGTGCACAGATTAAGGGGTAAAATCTTCAATAACAGAACCTCCTGATTTAACGTCATAATTTTAAGATTAAGAAGTTTCACACTCACACCTTAAAACTAATTTTAAAGTAAATTTAAGGGGTCAGTTTCAGAAATTAACTGCCACTTAATTCAAGTTTTTGAAGTATTTTCAGGGGTAAATTATGGTAGGTTTAAGCACGTTTTAAGTACATTGCGTTTCGTAGCTTTAATGTGAAGCAATAAGATGCTCTTCACTGGAAATAAATGGTGTGTCCCAATACTTTTGTCCATACTGTATCTTCTGCACCTTCAAGTGATCAGGGCCAAATTAGCCTTTGTGTTGAACGTTTCAAACTCCGTTCTGGAGCTTGATATTTCATGCAAACCCCTACTGCAGGTCACTACGTGAGAATGATTAAATCATTTCATTTATTTCAGAAAAGATGTTTCATGCCCTGCAGCAGCCCACGTGTGTTAGCCAGAAAGCTAACACTTCCTAAACAAAATACGAAAACAGAAGCTGAGCTTACTAAAAACGTAGCTCTCCAGCTGTGAGCGGGCTCCTGTTCCACCGTCTGATGAGTCATCCTCTAAAAATGACATAATTATATAATATTCAGTTTAACCCAAGAGAAACGAACCTAAATTATAAAGAGCACAGTGTCTTCAAAACATGTGACGAGAACACTATGGGCGCAGGAGTTATGACATCATCAACACTACTTTCTATACCAAGTCATTACATTTAGTTTTATTTTATTTTACTATTAGAAATGAATTATATTTTTATACTTGGCTCCACGTTGTGGGTATGTCTTTTCTCTAAACCATCTTATTCTGAAACTACTTTTATTTTGGCTTTCTTGATTGACTTCATTAAAAGGGGGACTTTGATAAATCACTGCCTTAAGATGCGATTCATAAAGAATTCTCATAAAAGGAAAAAAATAGGTCATTCGTTACAGGCGCCCCTTCTTGTCTGGAGTCAAGTAATTCTTTCTCTAAAAAAATAATCACATGATTGTCAATAATGGATGCATTTGTGTGACTGAAAGACTGAAGTTAAACTTAGTATAAGCGAATAAACTACACACAGAAGAAAACGAGTCTACAGTAAAATACAGCAATATAACAGAAAAAAATAAATCACATACGCTGCTTTGCCACAATGGTAAAAAAGATAATAACCCTGACAGGGTCTTGAATATACTTGAAAAAGCTCATTGAATATACTTGAAAGGGGGAAATGGGCTTAACCCTACCTTAAGTGACCTCTGAAAATACAACAACCCCCTTCATTTGAATTAAGTGGCTGTTAATTTGTGAAACTGACCCCTTCATTTCACCTTAAAATGAGATTTAAGGCATGAGTGTGAAAACACTAATCTTAAAATTAAGGTGTTAATTCAGGAAGTTCTATTATTTAAGTGACAAAGTAAGAGAAAAAATCAGTAGTTTTACCCTATAAACAGAACTAAAATTAATTTTAACTTCCAGTAATATAAAGGCATCAGGTTTTGTAGTGAGAAAAGCACAATATGCTGAAAAAGTTCATGCTGGCTGAAATAGAAATGTGTCAGAACACACCGTGCATCATAGCTTAGTGTTTATGGGCTGCATAACTGCATGCTGGTCCACCACCAAAAACACCTGTAATGGGCACTTTACGGTCAGAACTGGACCGTGGAGCAGTGGAAGAAAGTGGTCTGGTCTGGTGCATTTACATCATATGCATGTCTGGGTAACAGTATGCACTATGGGAGAAAATGAAGCTTACAGACACAGATGCTCTAGGCAAAGTTCCGCTGGGAAACATTGGGTCCTGGCAATCATGTGGATAGACCTTGACACGAACCACATACATAAACATTGCTGCAGGATAGTGTGGCCTGCCATGCTGCAAAAAAATGCTGGGGAGTGGTTAAAAAAACATGATAAAAAGTTTAACATTTTGATTTGGCTTCCAAATTCCCCAAACCTCAACCAGTTTCAGCACTTGTGGCATGTGTTGGACAAAGTAGTGCAATAATAATACTTATAATGTTAGGGGAATACTTGTCCACTTATTTCAAGTTTGTCCAGTATGTCGTACTACGGCAAAAAGTTACAGAATTGTGGCCAACCTTCAAAAATTCAGATACAATCTAAATCTCCCGTCAATGATCAGGATGGAGAACGTTAAATACCAAACTACAGGTGAACTACTGTGAGTTCACACTAAGATGTGTTTGATGTGCACTATATTGCCAAAAGTATTTCCTGTCTTTACACGCAAATGAACTTAAGTGACATCCCATTCTTAATACATAGGGTTTAATATGATGTCGGTCTTCTGGGTAAGCTCATTCATCACTCCAAAGAATGCACCTCCACTGCTCTAGAGTCCAGTGGTGGCTGCATCCAACGCTTTGCATTGCACTCGGTGATGTATGGATTGGATGCAGCTGTAGTGATTGACTCTGCAGAAAGTTGTGACCTCTGCGCACTGTGCACCTCAGCATCCTCACCACTTTATGGCTGAGTTGCTGTCGTTCCCAATCGCTTCCACTTTGTTGTAATCCACTGACAGTTGACTGTAGAATAATAAGTAGCGAGGAAATTTCACGACTGGACTTGTTGCACAGGCAGCATTCTTTCACGCTCCTACGCTGGAATTCACTGAGCTCATGAGAGCGACCCATTCTTTCACAAATCAACACCTTGTTAAAATAATGGCTCATTTTTTTTGATTTAGGCCCAAAAGTTTTTTATTTTTATTTTAGCAAGGTGACGAAAGGTTTTAGAAGCGGTCTGAAGTTATACACCTGTGGCCATGGAAGTGATTGGAACACCTAAATGTAATTATTTTGATGGGTGAGTGAATACTTTTGGCAATATAGTGCTATCAAACCTTTATTTGTAGTCATGAGGTATGTGCTACCCCTCACTGCAACATGCCAGACTACTGAGAAATGGTTAGTAACCGAGAATGTTTTAATTTCATTTTGCTTAAATACACATTGGCTTGATGTATGTCAGAATTGTTTAAAAGCGCCTAACATGGATTTGGAATACACACTAACCAGTTTATGAGGCACACCTACCTTGGATCTCCACTGATCATATAGATGCACTTTGTAGTTTACAATACAGACTGTAGTCAGTTTGTTTCTTTACATAATTTTTTGCTTCCTTTATCCTGTTCACCATGGTCAAGATCCCCACAGGAGCAACAGTGAGGTGATGTCCACAGGGCACTGCAGGATGGATTGGTGAATGGGTAAAGGTGGCTAACAAACAATGCAGAGAAAAAAGGGAATTCTACAGTCTGTAACTGTGAACTACAAAGTGCACCTGGATGGTAATTGGAGCAAATAAAAGACAATGAGTGAAAGAACGAGGTATGTATACAATAGCCTACCTAACGCATTAGACTGTCAGTGTATGTTGCTGTGTACTCCAAAACATTGCTCTTGGTTTTACCTTTTTTTTTTTTTTTTAAAAAGACTGGTATTGTTAACTGATCATATTTTCCTTTTCGATTTCTTCAAGTCATTGCTTTAGAGCGTTTAATGTTGCCACACACACACAGGCACTACGCTTTCTGTCTGTGCACTGCTGTGATTGGTCTTACAGATAGTTGAGCGTAGTCTTGTTTCTACGGACACAGATCTGAGTCTTATCAAAGCTTTCCCTAAAGGCTTCAACTCAGAAAAAGTACTTTTTCAGTCTGTTAATTAATCAGGTGTGCTAGATGAGGGAATGAGGGGAAAATGCTAAAGGTTCATGCTGTTGGTTCCTTTACTGATTTTTTTTTTTTATGAGCTCTGCTTTTAAGACAACGTGAATCAGAAATCATGCATGTTCATTATGTACTGAAACATATTTCAAAGATAAAATCAGTGATGTGGTGCCAGTATGTGTGCAAGCAAAACAAATATTAAATTGATTATTAAGCTATTGAATATATAGTGAATATTCAGGTATTAATTACTTAACTTCACAATAAATAAATCTTATCCAATATGTTTGTTTCTGCCATCTCTTAGGAGTATGTTAAAATATACCCCCCATAAACACAATAGCACAATCTCAGTTGAGGCCCCATTAATGCAAAGTCTACTTTTTTCTAGTAAGTTTAATGTAATGCAACCATGTATAGCTTTAAGTTTCAAATGCGGCATTCGTTCTGTTGTCAATATATCCATTTGTGATGCCATGAAAAGCAGTGCATTTGTATCCACTTTGATGGTCAACAATCGGTTTAACTTCCCCTATTCATGCTAGCATTATAAAGAATATGAGCTTTTAGAATGAAGCCTAATACAGAACAGCCAGTTAGAACAGAGGCCTTTAAAATAGATCCTTCATTAAAAGACACTGACAGAAACAGCCTGTTTCAAGAGATAAAAAGACATTGGAATGTGCTCATATAACAAATGTAGGCCATGGGCCCTGTATCTGTATAATCATAGCATGTAAACAAATAACTAAAACCTGCCTTCATAGCAGATTTCTCCCACAACGCATTTGTTCCCAAACCAGTTCTAGAGTATCCCGTTGCATGCACATTTGAGTGTGTTCCCTGCTCCCAACCCACGCGATCCAACTAGCCAATAAATTCCCCAGCTATTCTTGAGTGGAGGTGGGTGTGTTAACACTAAAATTTCGAGCCTTAAAACATTAGATTTTTGGTCAAATCAGTCTATGAGGGGGAAAAAAGAACATAATCTATTATTGGACCTTGACTTTGCATTTGTAAATTCTGAAAAGTAGTACTGGTTAACTAGATGTTATAAAAACTAATGAAAACCAGTGATGGGTGGTTTGGTTTTATAGTATAAGTGTGGAAAAAAACACTCAACCAAAAAAGATTTAACATACTTTACTGCAATTAACCATCTTAATTACATACAAACCTTACATAAAGTAACTACATTACATATATAATCATAATTACAACCCAAAGTACTGAAATGTCTCCAACATCTTAAAAGTACTTAAAAGAACCTCACTAAATGAAGCCCTTTCAACTTGAATGTGATTTGAACTTCCAGAACTAAAGAGCAGAGCATGGTAAAAATGAAAGCCATAAGAAATAATGGCCATGCAAAGTCAGGTTCCCTATGAATGGCCTAAGGAGAACAAGTGCCCTGTGTAACAAAAAAGTGGCCTCTTATTAAACACTCAGAACTATAAGCATTTCTGTCAGAGCTGTAACTCGAGACTAAAAACCTCTCATCTCAGAGCACTTCTAATTTGGGAGGCAGGGTGTAAGAGAGCACATTTGTGCCCAAATAATTACATTACTCTTTATAAAAAATAATCCAATTATATAAGGTATGTGAACAAAATTACTCGCTCAACAAAGTCAGAGTGTATTTTCTAGTTAGATATTGCCTTATTGTCTTGTTACCATGTTACCTATGTTTCTAAGCAACAGTATCGCCTGGACATGTAACACCACTGGACCGGAATGAACTCATATTAGAAAAAGAAAAAAGCAAGTTTCAAATACAACCTTGAATAAATTCTTCTAGCAAACTGTGGTGGGATTTGCTGCCATCCCTCAAGCCTTGTGCCAGTCCATTTTTACTGAATACTACAGTGAAACCATTCTACATTCAGCTGCAGAACTGACTGCTTACCAGCACGCCATATAATGCCTTATTTATTAAGCCCATAAATTACTTTAACCCGATACCTTTATTTGTGAATTATCAGCTAATCTTGTTGACTCTCGGATGTGTATAACAGGCACAATCTATTACAGTCTGGAAACAGATTGTTTCAGATGAGGCATTGGAAGAGGAGGGGGGAAATGAAAAAACTCAAAGTCTGAAATACAGTGAGGAAGGCATCGGACTCTGAAAGGCATCGCTGTACAAAACACAAATGTATCATCAAGATACACATGCTAACAGTTTACTCACGAAAGTTATATCCATGCATTGTTAAGAACAAGGGTCTCCACTGTGGTTTCATTTTATTTATCCCCTACCCCAATTCCAGGTCTTCATAAACTTTCTGTGAGAACAACACACCTATTTTAACTCTGTGTGTTCATTAATGCTTTAACGATTTGTTAATGAAAAACTGCAAAACACCAAAAATGACAATAAAAAAGCAGGTGTTCCGCTTATAGATTACTGCTGAAAAGGCAGTGATGCTGGGGAGATGAGAGGCAAATGCAGAGACATATTTTGATATTAAATAATGGTAACTTCAGGATGTTTACTATGTTGTGCCTAAATGCACTCACGGGAACCTGCAGTGTGCTGAATGCAAGAATTCTGCCGACTAACTGCACTCGACAAGGTGTAATGGGCTAAATGGCACCTGGCCAGCTCAAGCTGTCTTGCAGACCAGAGAAGGGTCTCGCTGAAAAGGCATTACAAGCATTCACACAGTCTTGCACACCTCCTTTGATTGGCAAAGCCCAGGAACTATGAGAAGCACCGTAAAATTATGTGAGTGTGTTTCTGAAAAGCACACTTAGAAGTATAAAGCTACAATAGCAGGCTGCAATGGGTGCAACAAAAATTACAGACGTGTCATTGATTGTTACTTGAACAGGTAGTGAAACACCAGCCTTCCATGCCGACCACTGTAGCTTTGTACACATTTTAATAGCAGGTCTTCCAGGTCATTCCTTTTCACAAGCTCCTCCCCATTATGATGACATCTTTGGGAAAACCCTCCATTTTGGCCACTTCAAAGCAGCCAAGTTTGCCATAAAAGTCCAACATCCGTTTGTCCAGTTGCCGAACCTCACAGAAGGCACCATGGGAACCTAACAGAGAAAAGTGTAATGAAGACATTAACAGGACAATAAAGGCCCTTAAAAAGGCCATTGCCTTTAACTTTCTGTAGCAGCTAAGACTTTTACCCCTCTATTGCATTTTACTCTAGACTACATACATGCAGTGAAAGGACCAGACAGATGGATATGAGGACGAGCTGAAACATTACATCACTAGTTCAAGGCTCAATCTACTCCCATCCTCCTTCTTTCCATACAAGTTCATTTACTCCCCAGAAATAGGGGAACCGGAATGAGGCAAGCAATGGCTGCTAAAGGCTATGTCCTGACAGCCAAATTCTCTTCATTGTAAGATGGGACAGAAAGGCAACACAGCACCTACCGTTGGCTTTCAGTGATGAAAGGAGACATCCCATCATGCTTTTGGCTACACTGGGATCAGTGACTTTTGTGTGAATGTCCACCTTTATGAGGGAAGGAAAATTACTGAGAAACGTTTCTGGCAAAACTTCCTCCTCCTCGTGGAAGCTTAGCATCATTTTCTGCAAGAAAATAACAAAAACGACCATGTCAGACTGTTGAGCATTTGAGATGACTGGATGAATGTGGGAGATGCAAAACTGGTGCATATCTTGCCTCTGCCTCAGACAAATCCTTCTCTGAATCAGGTTTGTTATACTTTTCTTGCATGAATGGAATCCAGCTCATCTTGCATTTCTTCACAAAGGGTGTGACATCCACAGTTCCCAGGGCATAGCCACAGATTCCCTCCTCATCCTCCAAGACAAAGCCATAGTCAGGGCTCAGTGTCAGAAACCCCCCAATTAACCTATAGGAGAAATGATGTTGGCTGATTAGTACTGGATCACGAATGCTACTCTAGATCACCCCAGAAGTATTTGATAGTGCTCTTATTACAGAGTGTGCTCCATGACTCAATGCAGGGTAGCTCTATACCCCTCTATGTCCTACTGGGGTATGCGCCAAAGTGTCCCAAATTGTTGGTAACAACTTTTTTTTAAACTTTTTACAGGGACTTTCTTATACATTGAAACATTTGCAAATGCATTAGAAGTGCATATCACTTTCTGTGATACCTGTCTCCAATAAGGTCTGGCTCCTGGTCAGATAACGGAATCCCATCACATCCTTCTGTGTATATTTCTTTACAGATCTTGTAGACAGCAGCCTATAAATTCATACACATACAACCATACAGGTGAACATACAGCAACACATATTCAAAAAATCCAGAGAAGGGAAAATGCAATGTGAAAGGACTCTTGACAGCTCTCACTTTATATCACTGCAGCAATCTGAAGACTAACAGGTGGACCAGACCGCTGGTTCAGCAGAATGGATCAGTAGCACTGCAAATTGACCTCAAAGTACTACTTAAACTAGGACACTTCACCTGGGAATACTGGCAGCTTTAGCAACTTTCAACAGCTTTGGAGGTAATCTATCTATGGTGCAATTTTTCAGTCCAACTAATTCAAGGAGAAAATCTCACATGCTGCTTCATAACCAGTAATTCAAGATAAAGGCTCAAACGGAACAATGATCAAATTCTACTGTCCTGTTTGAATGAGATCAAATAAACTTAATTAATTTTCTTATCATTCAGTGCCAAATAATTTTTGTCAAATGGATAGAGATGGACAGCTGTAACACTCACCTCATCTTTAGTAAAGTAAGGTCTTATGGAATACATTTTGGAAGTGGGCATCGAGGGCGGTGGCTGGTAGAAAAGATCGTTTGCCCCTTCTATTGGCAACAGTCGCTGTGGAGACCAATGCAAAAACATTCAATACTTTCCCAACTTCAAGCACTTGACTGAGCAGCTGTAGACTTATGTGTTTCTCTGCCCTTACTGAACCAACCTGACACTCAAGCCCAATGCTAAGCCAAATACAGGCATGGAAGTAAACACTTTACAAATAAGCTTCCCTGGCTCTGCTGGTTGATAATCAGCAAGAGCAGGTAAACAGCACAACAACGTTAAATCCCTTTTTGGGGGCATTTTCTTCTGTTTTGTTTTGGAAAACAAAAAAAAAAGAAAAAAGAGGGAAATATCTGGCTGTAGGCTTGGTCTGAGAAAGGTTTAACTGGCTAAAGGAGATGCCCCTTTCCCACTGCAAGGCATTGCAAGTTTCGCTGCGCACTTCCTGTAGAGAAAAAAAATGACGCAAAAACTCCATGACCAAATGTGTTATTATGAATCACTTATATTCAATGTGTACCTGTGATACACAAACACTAATCAATTAACAGATACTTAGAATTATTCAGCAGTTACAGCAGTGATTTGTTCATGGAGCTTTTAAGCAGGCGAACTCGCAGGCGCACATGTGAGCGCAGCAGTGCAGATGCAGGCGCAGGGGATAATTTTGTGCTTCCTGCAAAGGAATAAGGTGTCATGAACATAAACCCTAACCATGCTGCGCAGTCGCAGGCGCTTGGGGGAAAGCCACATCTCTTTTGGGCAGTTGCTGAAAGAAACCCAAATGTAGGTTGTGTCAGAAAATACCATCATCCCAAACAATGGCTTTGACAGCTGTCATGCTACCCATCTTATGTCACAATTCAGCATAAATATCTGCTGATAAGGCATGTGTAGTTAAAGACCCATAATTTCACAATCAGCTCACCTTAAACAGACCAACCCTTCGTATTCAGCAACCATGCCAGAGACAAATAAATAAATAAATAGATAAACAAACAAACAAACAACTTCATTTTAAGAGTTTGCTGTGAATTCAATATTGGATACCTGGAACTCTCCCGCTAGACCGCCCCTAAAGGCCCAGGGCTCTTGGTCTCCACTTAAGAACTGTGCTGAGGACTGACTACGACACCCTGTTGAGATCAGATCCAAGCGGAGAACATTACGTGAGGGGCTTTCTTCCAAATGAAGAGGAAGGGGGTATGGGGTAGTGATGTCTATTTCGAATTCAATCCATTGAAAAATAAAAGCCAATACTTTTGCACACTAGAATTAAAGATATCTCAAAATGTACAAATGTGCAACGCTTCAAACCTATGTTTCTTGGGCTCAAGCAGCTAAAGCTTATATTGATAGACGACAATCTCTGATGAGAACGAAATATACAAGTCCAATCTATTACATATATACTTATGTGACATGTGCTAGCCTGCAGGATGGACCCTAAAATCACTAGTCACAAGTGATTGCGGTTTGTGAAATTTTATTTCTCATACTACTAGTCATAGTTGACAAGAACCAATAGTCAACAGCATCACTTAGAATGCAAAAAGAGGAACTTTCTAAAAAATGAGACTGTGTAGTAATCTGCCCCTTATGATTTAATGGGATTGTGTTTACAGATTTAGTTGGTTCTGCATCACTGGCTTGCTGTTAATGAATTAAGCTTCAGCTGTTGAAGCCCCTCTGAATTCCAGACCTCATCTTGAAGTCACATTTACATCTATCTGCCTTGTCACATGACTAATGAGCACTGTTCATCAGTCCAGGAGATTTAGAGCCCAGGTTATTATACAGGGTAGAGCACAACCCTTTCTAAAAGTGGAACAAATGTTGGATGAGTGAACCCCTTTTTCAAGAGAGCATTATGACGAAGGTATAACTTCTACAGACATGATAAAACAACAAAAGCTCAATGACCAAGCAACACGTGTAACAAGAATTTAAAAACAATGATCTGATTTATGACCAAAGTAGGACTGGAACTCCAAGTCATGTAACAAGACAAATGCAGCGCAGAGACAGGAGTTACAATGCTCCTGTTAACATCGGATTTCATACGAGATACCTAAATACACATCCTGTGATGACATGGCAGGACGCAGCACACATACGCACCATCTGAGGGGAATTCAAAAATTACTCCTCACTATGCACACACAATATACTGAGAAATGCAATTTTGGATTACTATTTTAAAGAGGCAAGGTAAAATGAGGATCTATGACGCTTCCCTTAAGGTGGTGCTTCATGGCTGGCCAGAGCCATCTCAATTAGGCCTACTAACAGAAACAGAAACAAAAACCATGTTAGAGCTGCCAGAGAAAAGAATTTGGGGTTAACAATATCTTCAACTATCGCTGCGCAAATGTGACTTCATCCGAAATGTTTCCTTTTCAAAAATATGCAATACTTAATATCCAAAAGCTAGAAAGAACGCAAAGAAAAGAAAAAACAACAAAAAAAACCCAACATATAACCCCCTCCCCCCAGCGCCACCCCAACACAAAATCGATAACGCCAGCACTGTGCATACATCGGCCACTGTCGATCCAATAGCAGTAGACACTTGTGCTGAGGATTCTTCCATCTGTACATAATGAAGGGAGAAGACAATAGAAGAGCTCGTTAGTAAGTAATTTCAGCACAACAGCAGTGAGGCGCTGACTGACTGCCATCTGCACTGCTCTGGACCAAGGAACACAGGAGTTGGATAAGCTGCAAATTCAGATGTGCTGCACTAGCCTGGGTGTGCAGACACAGAGGCTGAGAGGCACACAGAGGGGACACACTCCTTTACACCACACACACAGCAAGTCTCATTGTAGCAGGGTTTCCTGTGGTGCAATCTGATACCTCTCTTTTACACAGCCTCTTACTTTATGGTGGCTTTTGTTCAGAAAAGGTTTGTACTAAATGTCTCAAAAGAGACAGATTTTTTAAAATCTGTAGCATATTCTGTTTTATCATCAGTTATGTGCGTACAGACTGACATGTGGCTTGACCAGTTTTGGTTGCTGCCTGCTGTGTTGCTTTGTCATATAGCTGGACAGAAACCTGTGAATGAAATGTGGTTACCAAGGTAACCCAGGCCATGCTGGTGCTATAATTACTCAATCAACTTCTAAAAAACACTAGACTGAGAACAGAATCCAGTACTCTAACGATACAACAGTAATGCCCACAAGATATATAAATTGTGAAAATTTCCAAGGGCAAGACATTTCTGGGTGGAAGATTTAGTCACAAAACAGAACATGCTCCCAAAAGGGGCTGCCTTGTTTAAACAAGTTTCATGTAGTTTCATTCTTTTTCTATAAGCCTAAATGTATATTTATCTTACATAAAGAAGAGCGTGGACATAGTCCACACTCGTCAAGAAATACTTCCAAAGCCCACAGCAGTACAGTTAGAGTAAAGCATCCATTCAGGTTCTGTGTTCATGACTATATATTAATTTGCTCAGCTAGCAAATGTGCTAGAAAGAATATAAGAAATAAAATTCACCAAGCTTTGTTAAACTGTAATCGAATGTGGGTATTATTAAGACCATCATAATGCACCAGAATAGCCTTACACAGCCGCCTCGCTTTCCAAGCTCGCATGCGCGGCGCACTAGGGCGTAAGGGATCAACTTTCCTTCACGATCAGGCCCTTGATCGAGAGAGATGGCAGCAGGTGTTGCCGAGTTAACGCACAACGATACTGGACACACAGCAAGCAGCAGGACTCCTACTGGCTAGTTAAACCACAGTATGCCAATTACAATATGTGTCTTATATTTAGGTAGGCCCATAGAGATTCACCAGTTTTTCCGCTGATGCCATTAAACTCACAAACAGATGGTGAACTGCCTAGCAACGAAGACAGCATTCAGTCAGTGGAGGAGAACAGCATTTATCCAAACATCAAGGGAAAAAGGGAAAAAGAAATCAAAATAAATAAATCATGTGAAGCAATGAGGTAAACCTATCTCAATGTCTGTAAATGGTCTAATCTAATAAAGACAGGCATGGGCAAGCTGGCATAATGTGTGAGAATAGACTGGATATATTTTTGCCCTGTGAACAGGCGTAAAATGAGAAGTGATAATGTACCTGATCAAGTCTAAAAATATGCTTTACCATCTGTTGAAAAATGCAGGGTAGGTGCTGGAATTCTTACAGATGTTGCAATGTGAGATGATAAGACATCCAACTTGCTTCATAAAAATAACACCCTTAATATGTAATTGCAGGTTTAAATATTTTATTTTGTTGGGAAATGAACATCCCAGTACTCATTTGGACTGTTCCTTTATGTGTATTTAATATGGTGTGTAATGAACAAACAACCAAATAAATAAAACCCCCAAAATGCAGTGATGACGAACAGAGCCATACCTACCTAACCACTGGACAAATGATTTGATCATTGAGATGATACTCTTTATATCCCAGATATAGGGATATAGGTCATACAGAATGGTCCTGTTGGCGGAGTTGGAGAGTCTGGTGAACATTTGCATGACGGAGCAACACATCTCCTCAAAATTCTCTGCTCTGGATTGCCATTCAGTCACCTGACAAAGACACAAACCCTTTAAATCACAATGTACACGGTTACAAAAATGGCAAGCAGGTTGTGCCAGAATAAAACCCTATTTCTTACTTTAAAAGCACCACCAAGTGGTAAGAAAAGACACTGCATTTCCTCCATTTTGATGCACTACAGTCAGTCCCTGCTTTGGCTGTCTTTCAATACTTGATTTAACATGCCCTCCTTGACAACCCTTATCATTTCTGCTGCCATCTTTGCTGTTCCACTACTTCAACAACACTTTAGTTTAAGGTAACCTTGTGAAATCAAAACTGTTCATCCCAAAAGTGCATAAACTGTATATGCATCACAATATATATTTTGTTGTCTTGTGAACAACGCAACATGTGTCACAGTACAATTACTAATTTTTTTTTTACATTTTTTTTTAAAGATTACTCAATAGCAGATCTCCCAAAATGCTCGACTAAAATGCATAAAGGCTAAGGGTCATTGTTTTCGTAAAACTTAAAAAGCAAAGGCTTATGAAGGAACATAATTCAAGTGGAGCAGCATTACAATATAACTGAATATTTCTGTTTTTTTATTACTATAAAACTGCCTGTCAATATGGAAACTACTTTCCAAGACATCTGTCACATATTCTGTTATATTCATTCAAAAACAACTTAAAATTCAACCTGGTAAAAAGAACAGCAGTTGTTTCCAAACTTGGTCTTGGAGAGCCAATGTCGCACACATTGTAGTATTTGTTCTTCTCGTATACATACTATAACTCAACCCATTGGGTTGTTATTAATAATTTGTATTAAAGAAAGGTAAAACATGTGCACAGCATGAGTGCTTCAGGACCAGGAGTGGCATCCAAGAAGCATGTCATGTAATGATACACTATTTGAAAATATAGCCCTCTGACATATTTCTAACCTTTCCTTTTATGGTGTTTATTTAATTACTCTTAACTTTTGTTCAAAGTGTTTCCCTCAATATATTACTTTCAGCATTTGGGTGTTTACATTTGAGCAATGAATGCAACCCTACCCTTCAACATATCCTCTCAATTCTAACAATTACATAATGTTATACAGCTAATGGAAAAAAAAACAAAAAAACATTCCGAAACCTGTTTTGAGCATATCTTGTGCCATCCTTTCCACATTATGAATCGCCCATTATAAATCATTCAGCAAATGAATGCTCCCCTAAAGGTGTAAAACAACTATGTATTGTGTGATTATCATGTCATGAAATGAGAAATGATATGCATCTTGTTTTTTTTTTTTTTTTTACTGCTTAGTGGACAGGGCAAATGACTAAAGTCTGTTAAGCAAACTAATGAAAGTTTTTAACTTTTATTGGGTCATTCAGTCTCCACAACTGACCTTCTCAGAATCCTCGCATTTGGAATTTACGCTGACAATGCTGCTGTTGGCTCTGAGCCAGTTGAACTCCTTGAGCATCTGCACTGCCTTGGGGCCATGTTCATAAGGAAGGTAGAAAAGTTCGGCCAACAGGATCAGATCCTCTATTGTGAGTGCCTCAGTTGTATACAGCGGTTTCTCGTTAGGTCCTGGAACAAAAACTTCCTTATTGAGCTGTTCATCTGTCTGCATAGGTGCAACATCACTGATTGAGTCCTCCTGAATGGACATCTCAGGAGATTTTGACTCTGTTAAGCTCTCCTTATCGGTGTCCATTGGTTTGAGGTCCTCGCTCATTGTAGCCTTCACAATCTTTGTGAGAATCTGGTTCACATTCTTGGCATCCTCCACCTCATATTGTTTCTCCAGCACCATCTCCATGGGCTCCTCATCAGACTCTTTTTTCTCCACTTCCACCTCCACCTCATCCTCCTCTTTGTGCAGTGTGTGTGGCTCTTCGTTGAGAGGAGCAGTAGGACTCATGATGGGTTGCTGGAACACTGTGGTAACTGTAGTGGAGGAACCTAAAGTGGGGGCAGTCAGTGAAGGAACATCATTGGAGGAGCTGTTCCCTCCACTGTGAGCGACCTGACGACCTGCCAAAACAGAAACGGTAGGCAAACAGAGACATACGCCTTATTATAGACTCAAACTGTTCGTAAAAATGCAATACTGACTCTTTCGTGCCCAAATTACTTTATACCCATGACAAAAATACACCCTTTGCTATCTGAGGTTAAAATATTGCAAAACACTAATCAGAATTTAGAAGAACAAATTATGCCAAAAACTATTTGTTTCTTTTGCAAAATCTGTGCAGCAAAGCTACCACACGACTACTTAATGTTTTTGAAGCTCATGCACCCAACTAAAACACATTCAAAATTAAACTTTTACATATTTAACATTTTGATATCATTAGGAGATCACTTCTCATGGCAATTTGTTATGCAGAGAGGTGGTCAGTTAATACAAGAAATATGATAATTAGGCTCATTGGGCTGGAAAGGGCTGTGTAACATAACATGAACAAGGGCATTTACTGTTGTATTGATGAGGCACTCCAAACTCGGTGAGCCACTCGGTCAAGGCCAGCTTGAGGGCAATCTGTGGGCTGTAGAGGATGTCCGTCTCCAGCTCCTCATCACTACCCTCGTTCTCCAGCTTTATCTGAATGGACACTGTGCTGTCTTCACTATCCGCTGAGAAACCGGGGGAAATTTTGTTTCATTTTAGTCAAATCGATGAATTTGCATAATTATAAGATTCAAAATTGTTACCAACAGCATTTCATCACTTAAGGCTTTCAAAAACCATCATTCACTTTTCACCACTATACAATGAGAATGATATAAAGAAGACTAATATACTTTTTTGCAAGCAGTAATTGTGTGTGGTTACAGGTCTGCTTTTATTCTGTGACCTAAAAACATGGATTTTAACTGGGAACAGGCTAACCTGTGAATGGATATGAATCATAGCTCATTTTAATAGAAGAAGAATGCATCATATAATACAGCCAGAATTCTGAATTTCAGTCTATTGTGCATTTATACAGATCCTCTAAAATTCAATTTTACACCAAGCTATGCTGATGATGGTTGCAGAGAATAACTGGTTAGAGGGATACTTACTCATAACAACATCCTTTCTCACGCCATTCATGTTTGATTTATACCATGTGGCTAATGTGTGAATGGCCACAAAGTTGGACTCAAATTCACAGTTGGGGTTGGTGAGGACTCCCTTTAACCGAGGAATAAGCTCCGTGGACCTTCCTTTATATGGGCCCAGAAACAGCCGTTTCTGATCATAGTCATTGGCATGAATATTATCCCAGATGACTGGAGATCTTCTCAGAATCTTTGCAACCTCTTCAATAGACTCTACTGTAATGTCTTTAGAAACCACTTTTGGACCTTAAAAATAAAAACACTGCTGTTAGCACCCACAATTTGCAAGTAAAGTAATTATTAAGCACACGGACATTTAGTGCCTATTTACCTGTCCACAAAACTTCAATGCCAGGCAGCAGCTTTTCACCAATTGTACGCAGGTAAGGTGACTGGGCTACGTTTGGGTAGCAAAAGGTTCCACAGTATTCTGAAAAGGACAAGGCAAAAAACTTGAACAAACAGAATTTTGGCTACAACCGAGATTAATTTACAGACGGAGTCATAAACGAAAATAGGACTTACCTGTGGGGCAAAACAAAAAGGTTTCAGGTTCTCCCAAATACTGGTAGATCTCATTAGTGATAGACACTTGTGCATGTGCGAATGAGCTGAACACTTCTTTGTCTGCAGGACACATGTTGTGATCAATGTCATCGAAGAGTAAAGCAAAGGACTTGCATCCAAAATGAGAGACCTGCAGTAAAAATAAAATGAGTCAGTGAAACACGAAATCATTTCTATACTACAGATGAATGTGCAGTATTCTGAAACCGTTAAAAGTTGAATCTTTACTTGGTCCAGCTTCCTTTTCAATGTAGAGACCTCCTTCTGATTTGAGAATGTTATATCCAGACCAGGGGAGATTGCATAGATGAACTCAATTCCATGTTCTTTTGCAGCACTGATCAAAGTCATCAGTTGTTCTATGAAAGTGATAAGGTAAAAGTAACACATTTTAATTAAATGTCAGCAACACAATACAAAAGGTTTCAGGCAAACACATTAGTTTGAGAATGGACATTCACCTGCTTCTTCAACAGAGTACATCTCTCTCCAAAACATTCTGTGTTTGTAGTCATCTTTTGGTGCATACAAGTATGTGTTCAATCCCCATTTCTGTTGTCTAGAAGAAAAAAAAGAAAGTGGAAGGCTTGTTCATATCACGGTCATTACTATGCACTTCTATCATAACACTCCACCATACTACAGCAGAACAAACAGTACCTTCTAAACAGCTCTTTTCTTTGTTCCATCGTCCATGGTCGACCATAAAAGCCTGACAAACAAAAGAAGGCAAACTATGAGTTTCGCACTCAGCACACATACTTCACACACCCCCACCAACGGGACATACTTTAACCTCACCGGCAGAAACATTTCACAGTTCTCCAAAGCGCAACGTTCATGTATGAACAACTAATAGCCTAAAATGACCACGCTCGTTTTTTAAAAAAAGAATTTTTAAAGAAAAAAGGCAAAGAGAAGAACATTACACTAGGTTTCAAAAAGTAGGTCATGCGGATTTGTGTTATCAATTTATTTACAGTGACTAAACAGCAAATTTTGTATAGCTCTTATATAGATATGTATAGCTCACACGTTACACAAAAAACACAATAACAATATGACAAATTTATGCAATGAACTCACCCTCCACGACCCCACTAATGAATTTTCTCCGGCCTGTTCTCTCGACCACGATACTGTGTTCCTCAACAGAATTCTGCACCTCAACGACGGGATCATTTCCTCCGGGGATCGGGTCGCTCTCGGGCTGAGACGTTTCGGCAATTTTGTCTTTTTGTACCATTTTTCAGGAGCTCTATACAACAGGGCAACCTTTTCTGTTTACTATTTAGACGTTACAGCTAGAGTTCAGTCTTCCCCGCCCAAACTAAACAAGCTACTACTGTATCAGCCACACAGGTTAGAAGGACAACCCTGAGACTAACCGTAGCTATTTTAACGAATAATGACTAGGATGTCACGAACAGTGAGTTTGTCTGGGTTCAGCCTTTTCTATAGTCTGATATTCTTAACGCCAGAGCTACCAACCTCTGCTAGCCAAGCAAAATTAGCATTAACGGTTTTCTCCACTAGACGAGTGTGTCGACGTCCCGCTGCAAGCTGCACATTTCGCGACAAATGTTGCTGCACCAACTACCAAGTTTTCCTGAACAATATTTCTAACAACGACAATTAAACACGGCCGCAACCTGCAATATTTAACGTCGCGTCCATCAACATCTACTACGATCTAATTTTTCTCTTCCTGTTTACACTCACTGCGCAGACTCACTAAACTGGTTTGAACCGGTCTCAGCCAGTCAAAAACCGGAACCTGCACCAAAGACTCCGACAGAGTGGCGAGATAACACACTCACTGCTCACACCCAGGAAAACTGTCAGTATAGTGGCCCAGAGAGCAGTGTTTGCTGATGGTACGTTGCTCGAAGGTACCTAAGTGGTGCCACTAGCAGTCCTGGGAGTCAAACCCACAACCTTCGGATCACAGGGGCAACTCCCTAACCACTAGCCCACCAGCTGAAATACTGGTAATTCATTTGTCATTAGTTGTCTAGTTCTCAGATTAAATCATGACTGCACTGTAAATCCCCATGTACTACTAACCAACATAAACATGTAAATAAACCAGAACCCATTTCCTGAATAATGTTTGGTTAATATAAGACAATCATATTTATTGCTGTCTGTTCTGCATGTTTGTACACACAACTCTCTGCTGCTGGAATACAGTACACCTTAGCAACTGAAATGAGCAGAAATACAAAAAAAAGTTAGATCTTTAAAACCAGTTTAAAAACTCAATTGTTGATCTGCACAGGTTCACATTTCAATGCAATTGACATGCTCTGTCTAGTTCTCAGATAAAATCATTATTCCGCTGTGTAAATCCCCGAAAACTATAAACAAACATGTGCATGTAAATGAAGAAGAATCTATTTCCCGAATAATGTTCGGTTAATGTAGAACAATCATATGCCTGTCTGTTCTGCATTTCTATTCATCTAGATTGTAGTTATTGCCGACAGTACTAAATGTTGCTGTGTCCGACTGTACTGTTGCTCGTTTTGTCTTTGGTTCTGTCTGCACGAGTGGTCTTCTGTTCTGTTCATGTATTGCTCCGTGGTCTTGGAGGCCCTTTAATCTGTGTATGGATAAAATGACTAGGAGCTACCACGAGTTGCACATCTCCCGCCTGGAATATTGGAATATCTCTGCTAATACACAAAACTTAAAGGTCTCAAATGGACGATCTAGATGGGGAAAGGTGCAGCTGAGGTTGCTTTTGGAAATATTAGATGTGTCTGTTATTTCACATGTTTGTTTGTTGTTTTTTTTTTTGGGGGGGGGGGGGGGGGGGGGGGGGGCCGAAAAA
>JBBPDB010000146.1:10688403-10700293 GCA_037974465.1 Brachypetersius altus
CCCCCCCCCCCCCCCCCCCACCCAAAAAAGCCAACACATTTCTTAAATAAATGTAATATTTCCTAACCAAACCTGTTTACTCTAGAAAAGGGCGGTACCTGCATTTAGCGGCAGTTTAAATGAAAAATTAATTGTCCTTCCATTACTTCTTTTTCCCTGTACTGTTAATGGGAAGTTCTACTGGTTTGTAAAAAAAAAATCGTTAAAGATGTTAAAAAACTAATTAAATCACGATTTGGAGTGAAATATGCAGTTCTATAAACTTGCCAGGTCAGACACCCCTCTAGGTAACACTGGATTTGGCTCCACTATAAGGGAAGCCGTCTCTCCTTAATACAAATTTGAAAGATTACATATTAGGAATTATGGTTTTACTTTTCAATCCCATAACAAGAAGAACACAGGCTTTTTTGCTTTTAAGACTTAAGAATCCAATATTTTATGCAAAAATACAGAATATTCTTAAGGGTCCGCAAACTTTCAAGCACCATGCTTCATGAAGTATCCATTTTGTCATATGCGAACACTGAACAGCATGAAATTGTTTTCTGCGTTTAACCAATTCAGAAAGTGAAGCAGCATGCAGCTGGGAACACAGAACCCAAGGAACAGCGTGTGGACGGTGTCTTGCTCAAGGGTACCTCAGTGGTGCTGAGAATCAGGCCCACCACTTTCTGATTGCAGGGGCAATGCCCTACCCACTAGGTCACTAGCTACTCCATTATTTTTATTAGTTTCTTCCTTAGCTTAGTGAAAAGGTTCAGGGTTCACATATTCCTGGAAGACTGGCTTTATCCACTGAAGCCTTATTAAATGAATCAGAATGCACAACAATTGACAATTTTTCAGGGTTTATTTGGGTTGAAATACATTTTCAGCAATGTAAATATAGCCCACCAGCACTGAGCTTGTTCAACTAAATTATTCAGTCCTTAAAATGTAAAACATTTTAGATCAAGCACTTAAATAAATTCTTCCTTTAAAAAAATCTTTCCATGACATTATTTCATCGTATTCCATTTTTTTCTTTTTACTTTTTTATACAAATCTTCACTTCAATAGAAGGTGTAAGCTTGCAAAAAAACAAAACAAAAAACAAAACCATAAATGGGAAAAGAAAATGCAACCAAAAATGACAGTGAATGGCAGCATTGGAAGGCATGTGCATCACCCTGTTGCACTGAGGTAATTCATGATCTCTCCTCCGTGTCCTTGTTCCTCAGCGTTACCTTTTCAGGTTCCTCTGAGCCTGCTTAAGTAAAGTGTCAAAGTCTAGTGCATCAACCCTGGGCCTGGCAGGAGCTGGGTCATAATCTTGATTTGAATCTGCAAGAGGACAGGAGACTGGTAGTAAGGATAAGGAAATTACAGGTGAAGTTTACATCTGGACTGTAATAGTTGCATCAGAAAAAGGGTAATGCCTATGATATTGGAGTAACTTTTATTTATTTATTTAAGATATTTGCCTTAAATACATTACCGGCAAGGAACAGATATTTAGATATACAGTAATCCCCCAGTTCTCCGCGGTTCAGTCCAACGTTAACCGAACTCCCCACAATAATGGGGAAACTACAAAATATCCACCATTTTTTCCTTTTTTGTTCCAATATATATTTTTTAAAATATAAAATTATAAAATATATAATTTACTAATTTTGTATCAAATATGAACATAAGTCTTCATATAAAATAACTATAGAAAGTGCATCTTGAAGTGGTAAAATACAGCTGAACTTAGAGGTGGGAGGTTTGAAAGTAGCAAATCCGAGAACGTGGGAGAGGTTTAAATACGGGCAATCCACGCGCTCCGGAAAAGTTCCGGTGTGTGGTCATTCAGGACTTTTCTGGAGTGTGCGGATTGCCTGTTTACATTTTTATTGAGGGTAGTGTATTAAGCTGAATTTAAACCTCTCTCGCCCTCTCTGTCGCTGCATCTCGGCCCAACGGCCGCCCCTGTATACACTTTCATTAAGGGTAATGTATTAAGCTACATTTAAAATGAAATTAAAGCATTTCGAATACAGGCACTTTTTCTTAGAACCAAACTAATAATTTGGGCAAAATCCACAGCAAAGGAAACAGCAGATATGATATTTTATTTTGTGCCAATATATTAGGTTCATGTATTTTTGTGAAAATTATTAATACAATACAACTTGCAGCTGGAAGAACATTAAATTATTGAACTGCAAAAATGATAGCAATTACTCCTTTTTAGTACATTTCACTGTATTTTTATAATAAAAAGGCATTACTGTATTTACCCTGCTAATACTGAAGGAAACGATAGCGGTGTTCAGTGTAAACTACAGTACGGACACAAGTTTATCTTTATATTTTCATTAAGGGTAATGTATTAAACACTTGGGGTTTACACTATAAAAACAGGCATTTCTTTGACCAAAACAACGCGTTTTTTCAACATATGCGGGTGCTTTTACAGCATAACTGTATAGTTTGGTCGTGAGGAACATCCAAACATTTTATGTATTATATATACACACACACCTTGAGTTCCATAGAATTAACTATTCCAGGGTCACAAAAGAACTCACCCAGATCAGCGTAACTGGACTTGCAAAACTGTCTCCTGCCTCCAAAGCACAGATCAAATGGAAGCTCATTCGGCTGTCGCAGCCTGCTACCATTCTCAATCGCATTAAATGCATCCTTGGTGTTGTAGTAGGTCACAAAGCCATAGTTGTCTCTGCAATATTAGGTTAATTACTTACAACCGAGTTAAGGGGGAAAAAATGCATTTCTTAAAATAATATTGGTAAGGGAAAAAAAAAAAAAAAAAAAAAGTCCTTACCCTTTCTCCCTAAAGTGCACAGTGCAGTCCTCTATCTCTCCAAAATATGAAAAGCGCTCTCTCAGCTCCTTACGGGTCATACCTCCATGAATGCGTCCAACATAAACTACTCTCCGCTCCTCCTGATATCAGCATGAAAAAATTCTTATTACACATATATTCCGTATTCAAATTATGATTTGTTCCAGTACAAGAAAAGCAACCTGCTATAATTAGAATCAAGCAATACAATCAAAAACTTACAATAGCTTTTTCCTTGTACTTTCTGGTTTCTTCATTATGATCTCTTGAATAATAGTGATACTTAGCTCTCTGGCTAGGACTACAAGAGAAAGAGAAAAAGAGGTCAGCAAGTCTGAGTTGGGTCTTATTTTATTTCACAAAACTTTAGCGCAAAAGTCAAAGCATAACACATGAACATAAATCCTGATGAGGGTCATAGAGGCTCATCTGTAGTGCTGGGCGGTACACCGGTTCATAGCGAAAACCCTTTATCACTATGAAATAATTTTTCTTGTACCACAAAACCGGTTTAAACAGCCCAAAGAACGTTTGGAAAGTGGCACAGCTGTAAACTGCTAAAGGGGGGCCTTATGCACCGCTAGGGGAAGGGAACAGTTCATCTGAACAAGCGTCACGTGAGTTGCAATGTCAGATAAACAGTGAGTGGATTATAAGGCGTACAATATTACTTTTTTGGCAGTGCGTTTTCGTGCAATTTCTTATTTTTTAGCTTTTTTGGGCATGCAATTTCTCAATTGGGGGGGGTGGGGGGCATTAACTTATCATAGTAAAACAGATATATTTAAATATACTTAAATTAGAGGTGGGCATAGATTAATTTTTTTAACGCCAAGATTCCAATGAGATTAGCGGTGTTTAAAAAAAAAAGAAAAAGTCTATGCCCACCTCTAATTTAAGTATATTTAAATATCTCTGTTTTACTATGATAAGTAATCCAAGGAAACATTCAGCAGCCATTCAATCCTTAGACTGACAAAACCTTTTTCCATGCACTGTGGGACAGTTCTCACCTGTGACCAGAGTTGCGTTGCTGATAACGTCGAGCAGGAGAGCGAGACTGGGAACGAGACTGGGATCTGGACTGGCTGCGGCTCCAGGACCCAGAGCATGAGCTGGAATAGGAGTACCTGCGCCGGCGGGGAGGTGTAAGTGACCGGGAACAGGAACGGGAGCGTGAATGGTATCTAGAAGGTGACCTGGAACTGCTGCGAGAGCGGCCAGACCTGTACCTGTGTGAACAGGGAAACCCAAAATCAAATGCAAGGTGAATATTTTTCACTTGGCATGTCATTATTCCAAACATGTAACTGTTACTGAATAAGATAAACGAATATATAATGCAACATCGCTAACCTTTTCCTAGATGGTGAACGTGAGCGTGACCTGGAGGACTCCGAGCTGCTGGATCTGGATCCGGAGCTGCTACATAATCGAGTTCTGTATGTTCTCTGGGAGCGGCCCCTCTTGTGGTGGTATGAATTAGACGAGTGCTCAGAGTATTCTTGGAATTTGTGGTGTCTACTGCCATCTTCATCCTGCAGGGAGCTCTTAGAATCCATTCTATCTGGAGAAGACTCCGGAGTCATGACAGGGTTAGTCAAGGGCTCCTTTTTTGATTTTTGCTCACATGGAGAAGGCTGACTGGCTTTAAGGTTTTTCTGGAAGTGTTCTGCAGCAGCAGGGGTTGGACTCCATTTGGAGTCCTGCTGCCGGGGTGCTTTGCAGTCAGAGGGCAACTGGATTGACTTGATAATGATACTTGATTGTTGTTTGATGTTGAAGCGACTGCAAAGCTCTTTCTGGGAGGTTTCGTTAGGAAGAAGGCAGTAATCATGGTCTATGGAAAATGGCTGGGTCAGCCCGAGGGTAATCGAGGCCTGAGGCCTACTGTTTGACTTGAGTGTAGAAATGGGCCTGGGCTCTATTTGAATGGCCTTGGTTGGAGTTGGTTTGGGCACTTCAGGCGTCTTTGGTTTAGCTAATAATGCAACTGGTGCTAAGGGCTTCCACATCTGGTGAGGAGGTGTGGCTGGTGGAGTAAGGCCTATGTAGCAAGACAGAATAGGATTGAGGTGAATAGACTGGTTATGATCACACAATTCCTTTACCCAAGTAAGACCGTTGTTAGTAAAACAAGTGCTCTCTCGAAAACAGCCTAATATAATTCACCCAACCTAGGAAACAACTATGACTTAGTTCTGTGATGTTTTAGCAATATTAATAAAGCCAGTTCAACCAAAAGGAACAGACAAAAGAACAACATGGCAGAGACTTCTTGAACACAGACTTGTTCCAAAAAATGTTTGCATATTTTAAGTCCAGGGTAAAACACGACAAAAGGTGAAAATATTTGAGAATTTCTGTATTGTTTTGCTACCTGCAGTGCTACCCAGGTCAGGACTGGACGCTTTCCTGAGGGTCTTGGTCTCTGCCTGCAGCTCCACACTGCAAAATAAGCCATATGTAAACACAATCATAACAAAGTACAAACCACAGTTACAGTGAAAGCCATTTGTTCCTAAATGTAGCCTATTTTAGAGAATGATATTTTCCCCCAGTGTCATACACCTCTGAGGCAGCCATTTCTTTTGGCTAGTCTTTTCTCGGTAGGTCCTGGTAAAAGTCAAATACGCCCACTCACAGTGTGGGTTTGGCATCAGAGCAGCTCTAGGGCTGTAGGGTAACTCCTGTACTCCATCCTGAACTGAACATACTCACCTGGAGTTTCCTACAGCGGCTGCTCTACCACAGACCTCCGGAAGACTCTCCTCCTCTTTGGCTGGAATGAAAATGGAAGTTGGTAAATGTCCAGGGTCAGAACAGGATGAACCAGGCTGCCTACTCTCTGTGGCCAGTGAATTTGACTCACACTAAGTATAACGAATGGCATGTAAGGGCTCATTAAGCACGGCACACATCAATCCATCAGATTCGTTAAACTGTTGCAATAATAGCATGCTGTCTGAGATGTCTTTAAATCAAATGTTCTCAGCTCCAGTCGTGAGGAACCACTGTTTGAAGTATTTCCTGTCCCAATGCATCTTATGTAAGTCATTAAAAGCTTGATAAATAGCTCAAACTGTGCAGGGAGATAGTTGCGAGTCACAGTCTTAAATATTTTTTTTTTAAATAAGATTTTTTATTTTCCATTAATATCGTACATGGTTGAGTGGAGTACATGGCACTCTACATGCCAGCCAGCAAGCAAGCATGCAATCACACTCGCGCACACGTCATCTCATGGACTGGCATATCCGCCCAGACAAAGAACGCAAACTCTGAGTTAAAATGGATTTGCAAACAGGGCAGAATTCCAGCAGCTCAGCAAGCATGAGGACACAGCAGCTGTTTCAGCTACACTGGAGGTTAATTTAAAGGGGAAGTTCATTCCTTACAACCATGCCACACCCTCCCTCAAGGGAGCAAAGAGATATAAAAAGCTGAAATAGCTTCTCTTGACAGAGACCTACAAATAACCACACAACAGCAGCTACTCTAGAAATAAATGAATGCCCACATGCCTATGCATCAGACACTATTTAAATTTACACTGCTGTTTTGACAGGTATTGCATACTTGGAGTAACAAAATGTCCAATGACTGACTTCACATTGCTAAATAAGCTACTTCACAGAAATATATATATTAAAAAAATACTTACGCAGTGTAGTCTCTTCAAACTGCTCCAAGAGACTGGTGAGATCAGCAGCTTCAATACCTGAAAAATGGGAGGGGCAACAATAAATATAATAAATATAAAGAAACTCACTTTAATGTGACAGGGATTACTATTATTTAAAACATTACTCACCAATTTCACTAGTGAAAGACTCAACCAGCTCTGCTGTCAGGCTCTTTGCTTTCGAAACAGGAACAGATGTCATCCTCATCTGTTCTGCCAGCTTCACAATTCTGGCCTGAATTGGAACGGATGTGAAAGGCTGAGCCGCTATGGGTGCAACATGACGTTGGGAGCTCATAGTAGGCCTAGTAGTATTGACTGGCAGGGTAGGCTTTGCTGGCTCAGGCACAGTAGATCCCACAGCCTGTTCGGCTACTTTCTTCAGAGGCACAGCAGCATTAGGCTTATTTACAGGAACATTCAAAGTTTGAAGATTTGTAGTGGTTCTAGTGGTGATTTCAGTCATTGCCTGAGACTTAGAGATATCCTGGATCTTAGAAGGGAGGGCTGATGGGATCACCTGATCCAAAGTGGAGGAGCTATCTTGTAAACCCTTTCCTGGGCCGGCTGCATGGAGGCTCCTGGGAGCTTCGTTTGTAGTGGCAACCGTTAGTGATACAGGAATTTCAAGTGGTGTCTGCTTAGCTGTTGGAGAAACCTTATTGGAAATAGTGTTCTGTGGCTCATCAGTGGAAATGGGTAGTTTTTGAGAGTTAGGCTGTACTAAGGGGTTTGTGGAAGTGGCAAAATTCTCTGTAAGTTTAGAGGGTGGTGGAGGAACTGATTTAGGATGCTCTGGTTTTCTAGAGGAGGTCAGCATTGATGCTGGCGGAACCAACAAGGCCTCAGGAGTTGGGGGTGCTGCAGGGCCTCTTGGTTGCCATGCTGGCATGATATCAGGGACAGGCTCTTTCTTTGCTAAACTGGAGGCCACACACCGTGGGTCTCTGGGGTTGGGGTCAGGCAGGCAGGGAATTGGAGGAAGTTCTCTAGGTGGCTCCATCAGTGAGGGCCATTTAGTGCTGTTGTCCCCCGTCTTCTCTGGGGGTGATGGTTTCTTGTGCTGCCGAAGACGCCGGTACTCTTGTAAACTGAGTGATTTGGGCTTGGGTTCACTTGGCTGACACATTGTAGGCTCCTCCTTGGAGGACATATCTTCTCTACATTCTTCAAGAGGTAATGAAACAGAACTAAGTTGGTCCTCAGTGACAGGCAACGTTTTAGATTCTATGATTTTAGCAGACGTGTCACTGGGTGGGACGTAAGGAGCAGTGGGTGTGGTGGTTATTAAAGCGGAGGAAGAACACTCCTTTGCACCTTGCACATCAGTCATCTTCACCTCGAATGAATTTTCAACCTTGCACATCTCCGGCTGAGCTACAGTTGGGACTAGTGCAAAGGTCACCTTTTTCTTCTTCTTGTGCTCCTCCTGAAGCATCTTGATGGGCTCTTCTACCCTTTTGGAGGATGCACTCCTTAATACTCTTCCTTCAGCATGCAGGACTTCTTCAGTTTTTCGTTTCTTTTTTCTTTTTGAAGGACATTTTTTAGAAGACTCCTTTTTAAATTGTTTAATTACAGCATTCTCTGTATTTTCATTCCTGGTTAGTGAAACGTCAGAGGAGTGGGCCTCCTCCTCTAAGGGGACTCCTGGCTCAGGATGGGCTTTTCCTGGGATGTTTTCAGGGACTGTCTGTTCTCCATCTAAGGGGTCTCTGCAGGGCAGAGAGAGAGGGATGTTCAGATCTGGGATGGCCAAAATGGGCTCTCCGTGTTCCCCATTATCCACCACCTCCAGAACAATCCCTCCTTCAGGCAGTAGTTGCTCTTGTCCTTCCACACAAACAGTCATGGAGTATGGGTGCATGTGCTTGACCAGCTCACTGAGAGAAACAGGCACGCTCTCGCCGTCCTGCTCCAGAAGTACAGGAAGGCACCAGTCCAATTCATCCAACGAGGATGCATCCAAATCTTGCATGAGCACCAAAGAACCGTCTTCCTCAGAAGAACATGTCTGCAGAGATCTAGTCGGTGTAAACGGAAGTGTCTGTATGTGCACATAAATATCAAATGCAACGTCAATACTTAGCATTGACATTAAGCAGCATAAGGAATGTTAAAAAAAATTTATTAACTACCATTAAAAGAAAAAGATTTCATACCTTTCCAGGAAACCTCCTAGAACTAAACACATGCTCTTTTTCTAGAGGAGAGTGTGAGAGGTTCAGGAGTTTCCTCAGCTACAGGAGACAAAGAATTACACCTCAATGTTTTTTATAGGGAGTACAATTGTTTTGGGAGAAACTATATTTTTAAAACAACTGTATGAACTTCAGAATTTAGATCATTTTTTAAAATCTAAGATTTTATTTCTCTCATGTGTACACCAAATTTGATGCACCGACACTCTTCAAAACAAGACAGGTAAGACCCAGCTGCAGACTCACCGATGGATGCTCATGGCCCTTCTGCCCTTGTAAAAGCTCTGCATCAGGTAGGGTGTCAAAGGGAGACAGATTTTCATCATCCACATTGTCAAGTATTTCAGTGAGAGCTGTAAGCAGCGTTGCCTCACTTTCTTCATCCACACCAATTTTAACCTTTCAAAGAGAACAGATGAAAATGGCAAAAGCATTAGGCATTAGCCATGGGTTGAAATGGTTATCATAAGCTATACTAGACACAGGTGAGTTATGATCCCAATATAGTCTTCAACAGTTTGATTTTTAAGAGTATTAAAACATGACTTTACCCCTCCAGATGGGGAGTCCTCAAAAATGGATAGAATGGATGGATCCAGGCAGCTCTGTAAGGCTCCAGCATCCAGACCATGGTGCCGCAGGCCGCACTGGCCATCCTGGAGTATTTCTGCCTGTTGGAGCAGGATGAACAAGTTCAGTCAGGCACATTAATCAAGCTCTGCCTTCAGGGAAATTTCATATGAAGAAAGTTCATTTCAACCATAACAGAAAACAGTTTAAAAGTACACATTAATGACCACTTAATTCAAATGAAATCCCCAACACCAAATGTAAGGTGCCAATTCAGAAGGATCATTATTTAAGGGGGACTTTTCTGTAGATATACCCTTTAATCCGTGGACTTTGCCCCTTAATTTTCTGTATGCAAAATTTAAAGGGGTACAATTAAGGCATTAAGGTGCTTAGTTTTAATGGGTTCTTGCTCAAGAATCAAACTATAGATTACTCACACTCTTTACATACCCATATATACATATGCACAATTTACACCCCCCACCCCACCTCCCACCATTAAGTCTTAAGTGAAGCTATGGTCAAAGGATCTCAGCACGCCTGTAATCACTTCAGCAATTGTTAGGTAACCACACAGCAGGGGAAAAACTGTCGCTATAATATATCATGTCCTTTCCTGTTTTTGATCTGCTCTCACACAAAGATTTTAGCACTTGGACCTACTCTCCTCTGGTTTTCACACTCTATTCTATTATTGTAAATTTCTTTGTGAACTGCCAAATGAATCATCTAGTGATATCTTCATCCACTCGTCTGGACGCCCAAGCTTCCAATCAAGAAGCATGACACCACCCATGTGGCTCAGTCCACAATACCATATACACGTGGCGGATGCCTTCTACTGACGCATTTCACCAATAAAGCACTGGGCACATCCGATTACCAATATAGAGCATCTGAAACGTGCTGTTCTATTGAAAAAACAAGGGATATTGACGGGAAAAATAGAAAAACAAGACAATCGAGAACACCCACGTGCAGCCCACGTCGCGTCATCGTGGCGCATTGCATTACTGGGCAAAGTGCAGAGAGCTCGCCGGCCGGTGGCTCAGACACGTGGTTTCAGTAAAACAAACTGATCAGTGGAGTTAAAGAAGACCCCAATACGACTGTGCACCCAAATCTCACAATTACTGAATCCACCTAAAGCACAAGAGCATCCAATATTGCTGGCAGAAATAAAAGCTTCACGCAAAAACACTGTCAACAAAAACGTGCTTCAAGACTAGCCCAACCCAGGAACACTGACCACGTGTTGGACTTGTGGGAAAAAATAGGGCAAGCAAAAATAATGTAGAAACTTCCTGACTTCACAATTTGTTTTTCAATCCGAATAACGAGACCAAACCCAAAAACAGACTAAGACTCCGTTCACTGCAACTTGATCATCATAAGTAAAATGGTTGCAATGCTTATAACACCGGATGATAAAGTCCTTAAATAGTACCATCAAGTCTTCAAAGAAATACACCGAGCATGCAGCCAGGGCTCGTTTACAATTTTAAAGAGAGCAGGTTTATAAGATTTAACATTATAAACAAGACGCAAAACGCTCCTCTCGCTAACCCACGTGGGAGGCAGAGGCAAATGTAAAGCTGCAAGGACAGCAATCGAAAAGTTTAAACGAGTAATAATAAAAGAACAGGTTTGTTATTTGGGTTGGTAAGAATTTAAAGCACAAAAATAATGTATTTTGCCATCAGGTTTGGTAGCTTGATATGCTACAAACACTGCCACCCCTGCTCCATCAAGATCCTTATCTGTAAATCATAAGAGTAACTAAAGTAAATCGGGAACAGTCTCACCACAGTGCAACATCATCAGATTAAGCAGATAAACACTTGCATGAAGCAACTTGGCTATAATACAAAATAAGAATATATATATATTTATATATGTAGCATGGGACCATCTCCAAAGGCTGTGAACCTTGCTAACCAGGTAGCCTGATGCTGCTGCATACTTGGCAAGCAGCAAGAACAAACATTTTTAACTCTCGTCACTCAGTCGTTTAAGCATAAACACTACTGAAAAGGTACTTTGCAATAAACCATCGGATCAAACAAACATTTGAAACAGAATACAGCAATAACCATTTCGCCATCATACAACCCACGTGTCATTTTCTCATACAGACCCTCATTTACCTCGAATTGCGAAGGAAGCGAGAAGTGACAGCACGTCTAAGTTTTTGCACAGGATTAATAAAAAAATAAGCTAAGTCTTTCTCACCTCGTCAAGATTTGCTGTTGAAAAATACTCCATGTTACAAGCACTTAATATCTCCTCGCCTGTTCCCCAGCGGGCCGCCATCTTACAACTGCTCTGTGAAAAGTGAATCGGACCTCGTTGACTCAGCCGGCTCGGAGACACGTGGTATTTGCATTCCCGGCAAAATGATCCACGCACTTAAGCCCCGCCTACAAATCGCGTCACCCACCTCCAGTTAGAAAGTTAAAAGATGCACACGTTGCTGCGAACAGCAGATAAAAGTCCAGTAGTTTCCTAATGAATTTGTCTATTATTATTATTATTATTATTATTATTATTATTATTATTATTATTATTATTATTATTATTATTATTATTAGTAGT
>JBBPDB010000146.1:10700393-10715437 GCA_037974465.1 Brachypetersius altus
TGCAGAGGAAGAATTTCGTGCTGTTCACACTGTGTGCAGTGGTGTGTTCACGTATGACAAATGGTCACTTTCACTTTGATCCAGGTAATAAAGGCTTCCAGTGTCTTAGGAAATTATATTAATACATTCTCCAGGACCAGGACTGGGCACCCCATTCAATGCCATTACTCCAAAGAACACTTTTTGGCCCATGCATCAACTACTCTAAACAAAATGACAAAATACTGATTTGGATGTCAATCTCAGTGCTCATAGGATGTTAAGCAGCTGAGCAGAATAGTTAAGACGGCCAGCAAAATTCTAGGAGCCCCACTTCCCTCTCTGATGGAAGCCAAGAACACAGCGCCCGGGGTGCAGTGTGTGGGGACAGTACCTTGTTCAAGGGTACTTCAGCTGTGCCACTGGTCGTTCTGGGAGTTGAACACACAACTCCCTAACCACCAAAATGTCTTTTTATGAACACAGTGATGTGAGCCTACTGTCTGAGAAATACTTAGATTACTGCCACCTACTGGTGAGACCCTGAAATTGCTCAGAAACTCCTCTATTGCAGTGTTTGCTGACCCTGAAGGGCTTGAACAGGAGTAGGAGTAAGGAATAAGTTCTTCTGCTCTAACACACACATGTAAACTCTTGATAAACAGCTGGTTTCAGGGCATATGGGCAACAAAATGAAATGTGACCACAGAAATTGGTAATCCATTTGTCAGTGGTGACATCCAGTGGATTTCTTTCATATAAACAAAATTTATGTGATGCAATAAACAAACCATTTTATGTAATGGTTTGTTTTATGTAAAGATTACAAGCAGGTATGTAAAGGTTATTTATACTTTTATATATAAAGGTTCTTCAGACTCCTCTATTTCTCTTATAAAAATCTTCCTTTACTGAATTAATGTGTTTTTTTTCCAATAGCATCACTTAAAGAACAACAGACATTTACGGCATTTATCAGACGCTTTTATCCAAAGCGACTTCCAATCCCTAACTACAGGGAACAGTCTCCCTGGAGCAACTTGGGGTCTTGGGGTCTTGCTCAGGAACCCAGTGGTGTGCTGAAGGTAGGATTCGAACCCATGACCTCTTGGTCTAGAGGCAAGTATCCTACCCACTACGCCACCACCACACATAATGAGTTAAGATCAAGAGTAATCTGTAATTGATAGATTGATTGTAATCTGGGTGCAACATGGATACACCCAGTCTGTGGTAGCCAGAAATTGGCTTGGTTGATCAAATACTTACTTAAGAAATTTCCTCTGGGATCTATAAAGTTTCCTGATTCTGATTTCACTCAATGGCATGCAAATCAATTTTATGTAAAATGTAAAATTTGACTACTTTATGTAACTAAATGTAAATAAATTCGTTCATTTTCAACAGGAGATCAAATAATGTTTCCCCTGAAAAAAAGGCAACAAGATATTCTTATATGTATATATAAAATGGGCTATACATGACTATACAAAAGATTCCTTGAGAATTTCAATCCTAGTAATATAGACATCGATCTAAAGGGGTCCCCTTATTTGACCATTTCTTCCTCACACAGTTCAGATCACCATACCAGTGTGGTTACTCCCTGAATTACATCAGGTGAATCCACACATATGAACACATACCACAAGGCTTTGGTTTGGCTCTGATTCATGATGGCTTCAAGCCGCCCCTCAGAGAGCAGCAGGAGATATCTGAAAGGCCCACCTGCCGTTCGGCAACAGACACTAAAATGAAGCCATTCGAATTGGATTTCATAAGGTGTCTGCGCTTCTGTTTTTGTCAAGAGGGGCTCGAAGGTAGGCTTTCTGTCAGAATGCAACGAGCCATTAAAATGCTAATCAATATTTCAAACGCGGTAGGGACCCCAGAAGTGAAAGATAATGCAGTCCCTGCTTTTGCAACCTTTAAATGAAGACGGCAAGTAGTTTGCAGTCTGATCGGCGAAATGAAAAGATACTGGATCCTACTGCCGTAGGTTTCTGTGCAGATGCTAGCTGACATATGCTGGACATGGTTTTGGTGCTGTAACGCAGATAAGTGTGACAAGTACAGATGGGCAGAGACTTATCTGCTGGTCGCCTGTTATACTTTTCAAAGCTGTGCGTCTTTTGATTCTGTGCTGGACCTCAAACGAGGTGTCACAACAAAGAGAAAGCTATGTGCATGAAGATCTTTGCCACAAATAGCAGTGGCGATGCTGTTTGGGTCCTGAAGCAGATAAGGCTAATCTCAGTTCAGATCTGTATCGAAATACACCTCCCACAGCTTCAGCTGAAATAATCCCAGCACTGCTCAGCAGCGAACAGCACATGACTCCAAAGGAGCTTCAACAGCGTCAGACTATGGAAAGTCAAACGCACACAAAGCAGACTTTCACTGGGTCTCTCCTGACCATGCATAGACAAGGCATGGAAGGAATGTGAACTAAGACTTGAGTAAACTGTCTAAACAGTCAAGAACAGTCGGCTACTAACAGTAGCTTTGGACTTTGTTTTTAAATATGTATATGATTTAGACTTCATATTTGGGTTTTTCATGACCCATATGAAATGAATGAATAATGAAATAAAATAGCAAACCAATACATGAGAGTGCAGAACCTGTTTTCAGAGTGTATCTGAGAGTGCAGTTGGATCCTGACAAAGAAATTTGGTCCCATGTCAAGTGAAACTGGTTGACTAATAGTTGGGCTGAGACTAAATTTGGTCGAGCTAGAATCAGTTTCAGACAGAATTTTGTTGAGTTGACTAATTGAGTTGAGACTAGAGAAAGACTACATTAGCAAATTTCCCACTTGCGAGACTAATAAAGGTTTGTCTTAACTAAATTTGTACATGAATCTGTCAGGCTGCAGTCGGGTTAGTGTTCTACAGTGGGCTTTAGTGTTGAGATCTATCAGAAATACAATTTATTTCAGCTATCAATTTTCTTTTCTATATTTGCATTCAAATAGAATTTTGTCAGGTTGCTGTTTGGGTTGGCCATGCACAATAGTTAGAGCAGAACAAGGAAAAACGATGAGTTCCCAAATTTCTAATGAAACTACTAGGTGGAGGATGGGTGTGATGGATGATGTGTGTGCTGGTGCTGGTTGAACACTACATAATGCACCTATATTCAGATAATAATAGATGCTCATTCAACCTAATGC
Source organism: Brachypetersius altus (assembly GCA_037974465.1). Taxonomy (NCBI): domain Eukaryota; kingdom Metazoa; phylum Chordata; class Actinopteri; order Characiformes; family Alestidae; genus Brachypetersius; species Brachypetersius altus. The sequence goes on from JBBPDB010000146.1 coordinate 10,703,548, forward strand.
ATTGTTTTTCACTGTGATACCACAATATCTCAGTATATTGTTAAACCACTAGAAATATACCAGAGTACAATGGAGTTGAGACAAAATTTTGCTACACTACTTTCAGTTTAGACAAACCATAGTTGAGTTCAGACAACTTGTTATCAGGCTGCAGCCAGGAGCAGACAGAATTTAGCCAGGTCACAGTCAGCTTGGTCGGTTTTGGAACCTGGAACTTGGAGCTGTGGCTCAGGTCAAGTCAGATTTGGACAAGGGGATGTTCTCAGACTATATTAAACCCCCAGTGTGAACTCACATTTGAACATACACATATATGTCTTTCTAATGGGTGCTTTCTTTTCCAGAGGTGTTAATGAGGTCAGGAGGGAAGCGGATGTCAGGAGCCCTCATTAAAGTTGGGATGAACCTGATTTATATCGGCAGACAGAGGGGCTTGACACAGCACAGAGCTTTGGACAAGGATTAATCACTTACTCTCCACTGATGCAGAGCAAGGGCATGCCACATCTGAAGAAGAGAAGAAAAGCACTTTTCAATATGAGGGTGTATCAGATGATGTGCCCTTAAATGACTACAGAGGAGCACTTGTTACTGACTCAGGGTGGTCATGCTTTCAGAGGACTTACATTGCAGCAATTAGGACGTGGCTTCAACTTTTTTATTTCAGAGCAAACTATCTCATGGAGAATGGGGAGCAGCCACTTAACACTAAATAAAAAAAAGTGAAATTAGAGCAAAAAAAAAAATCTAATTGAAATGGTTTCCCACTGTTGATGTCTCTAACATCTCACACTTGTAAGTGTCCATGGTACATGTTTGAACAGCTGGATGGCACTTCTAACATATTTCTGCACATGATAATGTATTTGAAGTATCTAGAAGTTTAGACATCATGCAGTTTTGACATCTTGACAAGCTGTTTCTAGTTTTACATTTCGACCACTGTTGCCTGTCCAGTGTCATTTATTATCGAAGGTTGAAGAAGTTGGCATTGAAATGATGGAACAAACTTTCCCTGACTGTACAAACTGCTGAGACCCTCACTGTCTTTAAATAGAGACTCTCCTCCTTCACCAACATGCATGTGTTCATGTCATAAAGCAACCTAACCAACACAAACTTCACAAAAAAGTCTTTTGTGTGTGATTTGAAGGTCATGGTGTCAGGTCTGGGGACAGTGACTGTGGGCGGCCGCTAGAGGCAGCCAGGGTTTTGTGTTGCGTATTTCATAAGCATACCAGGTTTGCGTAAAGTCATTATTTGTTTCAGCTGCTAGTGTTTTGTGCTAGTGTTTGTATTCATGTTCATGTGTTAGTATTGTGATGAGCAGCAGAGGAAGACGCCAGACGACTTGGATCTTGCATTTCTTGCATTCCTTTATTTCTCTTTACCCACACAGCATACAGCAGCCACACACACACCCTCACTCTCTGCTGTCTACAACCCCAACTAACTCAAACCCACTAAACTCCTCCCTCTTACACCCCGTTTCCCACCAGAATGTCCAATTACTGCCAGGTGCAGCTCATCATCCCCCACAACGTTTTCCCGCCACCTGGCAGTGTCCCCCAAACGACCCCAAAACAGACCCAACAGGGCTCAACAGAGCCAGTCCTGCCCGCCAGCTCGCCACAGTATTTAAGTTCATTAGAGACCGACAGTAGTTGTCAGTACACCGTCATATTTGTGTGTATGTTTCTCGAGTCTGCTTCTGGCTTTAGGTTTTGTTTCTGGCCTTCATGCCCCTTGTTTTGGTTTGTAAATAAAGAGAACTAAGCATGGAAGTCTGCCTACGCGCCTGCCCTCATTTGGGAGAAAGGGGAAAACGTGACACGTGCTGGACTAACCCCATCACTGGTAAAATCATAGTCTACGAGCATAATTTATTATACATTTAGCTTTTATCTGAACTGCTTATCCTAAACCAGTCCATCACAGGGCATAAGATGCCAGTCCATCACAGGGCAGACATACAAACACAAACACCTAGGGGACATTTAGCACCTCCAATCTGTATCTGGAGAACCCAGATACAGGGATAAAATGTAAACTCCACACAGAAGGGACCCTCGGCCGTCTGGCCGATTATGTCCTGGTGTACCTATTCGTGCACCTCAAACTCAAGTCTGAGAACCCAAATGTACCAAAAAACTTGACAAGATTATAATTTTATAATAAGATTATAATTCTGATGTCCATGGTGCATTGATGCAAGTCCCTCAAACCCTAGTTTCTGACTGACCAGCACCAGACTGCACATCTGTTTAGACCTGCCATCACTGTCTCCATGAAACAGTCCAGTAGAGGTTACTGCGTAAACCTAACATCACTTTCCCTGGCTGCTTTTTATTGCTGTACAAAAAGTCAAAGTTTTCATTTTCTTCTCAAGTCTGGTCACTGAGCACGGTCACTGAGGTCACTGCTTTTCTCAACATCTTACAAAGCACCTTCAACAGATGCACCCGAACAAAGTCCCACCAATACCATCATTCTATACCATCAACTCTATTTATACATTTAATATTGTGTTTTATTGTTCAGATGTGGAGAAGAAATTTGGGAGCAAGAGCTTCACCCATAGGTGTATAGTATCTTCTTTTTTTTTCCGTTAGCTGAATCACAAAACCCTCAGGCATGAAACTCATTGCTGGGGCCTCTCCAGATCAATAGAAAGATGTGCCTTCAACCTTGAGTATGATTGGTGTGGAAAATGACAAGATTGCTGCTGTTGAAGAGGGGTCTCGTCCTGGCCGTACCACTCCTAGATAAAAGAGGAATGGGAGTTAGTTCCATTCACCTTTGATCTGGCATGACAGGACAGCCTGTGGTGCAGCAAAGCACGCCAATTCCTTCTAGACCACACCGCATCTATAACGGAACGCAGCTATATAATACAGCAAAGGAGAATTTTTGAAAAGGACTTAGAGTATGAATCCAGCTTTAATTGGGAGTAATGACTCGATCTGAAAGAATACATCTCTTTGAAAGTAACTACCATGAATAAAGAAATAGATGAAGAAATGAATAAATAATGCTATTATGGTATATGTTTCATTGATCATTCTAAAGGAAAAACAATGAGAAAATAAAACAAAAGAAAGAAAATTAGAAAGAAAGAAAGAAAGGAAGACTTTTGCACTATGTTGTGTATATATAAGCTATTAACCAGTGCCTTACCTTGTTTTAATGAGGTGACCTTTCTTACTATGGTCTAGTAAACACAGTGATCTGGATCAGAGCTATTTTACAGTCAGTGACCTCTGGAGTCTATAACATAGACTGCATTCTATTTTTTCACCTGTTCTTTGGCATGCAAACACAGACACACAGACACACACACACACACACACACACACACACACACACACACACACACACACAAACACAAACATGTGTTTATAGTGAGATAATGAACTCATGATGCATTTCATACCTATGAGATTTTCATGAATGTAAATTAGTCTCTATATAGGAGAACAATTAATCTAAATATGAAAGCAGTGAAATATACTCTTGTGTCCCCATTCATTTTGGACTCTTTCATGGGTGCCTTTATGTGACTGACCAAACCATAAGACACTCTGGTGATATGAATTGCTTTAATTTATGATGTAGATATGATGAATTTATTTGAATCCAATGCAATACTACTTTCAGGCAAGCCCCTGTTCCCAGCTGCAAGAGAACTCCCAGCTTGGGAAAGCAGGTCTCCATGCATTTTTTTACATGTAAGTGTTTCAGGATTGGCACTGCAACCCATAACAGCAGCCATGTAGCATCAGTGAGCAGCTCAGCACACTTACTGCAGGACACTCTGTACACAATCTAGCAGATGCCCAGTCTGGCTGGTACAGCAGCACCACAGACATGTCCACCAAACACAGTCTGTTAGAACACATATCTTAGTCTTCTAGTCTGTGTGGAAATACACAACCTTCATAACAATAAGGAATGCATGTTGTAATTAATTTTCATTTATAATTTCAAGAAAATGTCATTGTTGCCTCAAACATTCAGTTCTGTGCAAAGGTTTATCTAAAATAGTCAATTAAACATTTGCATGGAACAAACTTAAACATTTCTACAAATTATGATTGACTGTCAAATTCAATAGACAGAAAAAAAACAACCAGATATGCCAAAGTCCACCAATGTTATTGTTGCAAGGTCTCACAGCTTGTTTTATTCTTAAGACACTTAATCATAAATACATCATTCATAATCAATAGAACTTCAAGAAAACATCTTTGTCAATCAAACATTTAGTTCTATGCAAAGGTATAACTGAAAATAAAGCAAATTAAACATCTGCATGGAACAAATACAAAAATGACAATCATGTTTGATGCATGATTATGATTTAATTGTGAGACTTTAAATGCAAAAGCTTTATTCGGTCCATTAGTGTTCTTTTTGTAAGGTCTCACAGCTTCATTTCAAATGTAAACAATTCCAGAGCAGAACAAACGATGTAACCCTTCAAACCCTGAGTGTTGTGCTTACACTTAACAGCCATGGGTTCATCTAAGGGTCTGGCTTGGGATTTAAGACTATTGATTTGTACAAAAGCAATAAAAAGCTTTAAAATACGTCTAAACATTCCCTGCATTACATTTTGTCTGAAATGCAATTAAAGAATGGATGATAAAAACAACTGTTGAAGCCAGGACAAGATCTGGAAGACCAAGACAAACCTCTGAAAAAGCACAGATTGGACTGTCATGCACATCACTGCCAAATTAGACTCATCACATTACTGCCAAGGATCAGCAGGTAGTTTTGGCTGACATGGGTGGTCTTCAGAAGACCTTAAGTTTTACCTCATTGCAAAAGTCAGCATCTGAGGAAGGCAGCATTTAGATAAAGTCTGACTCAAGTGTCTTTTATGAGTATGTCTTTTATGTCTTTCATGTCTCTTATGTCTTTATGTTCTGTCTGCAAAGAGGGTATTCAAGTATTCAAGTAAACATTTCATTGTACTTGTTACATATAATAATAAACTTCAACATCTGTGGGACGCTTGAAAATTAAGCCCTTTGGCTTCATTCTCCCAGAGCATGTTTTAAGAAGTGTATCGATAGCCTCTTTACAAAAGAAGTCACATTTCCTTTTGGTATATGCAGATGCAATTTCTTTCCATTCTAAAAGTGCATTTTTGCCTAAATGTGCCCAAACATTCACATACAACTACATATATAAACTATTATGCAATTCATTATGAAATCAAGAATGTAATTATGCCATTATGCTAAAAATAGGAATGTTAGCACAGAAACGATGATATAGGAAAATAGAGGATAGTAAGCACAACAGCTCTAGACATCCAGACAGAAAGGATGCAGAGGAACAAGGAGAAAAAGATGAACACAGTGAAATGGTTTGAAAGACATTCTCATCAGGGCCTTTGGCTTACAAAATGTTTCCAGGAAAGAAAAAAAGAAAAACGTCAAACAAAAAAGTCAGACAAATTTCCCTCCTGCAGTAACCCCCCAGCAGAAGGTGATCAGTCATTTTCGGAAAAAGCAGCCCATCGAACATCTCCTGCCAATTCAAGTTTGAGGAAGATGCCAGTTTTCCCCCTGTCTCTCGCTGCCATCTTGTTGAGAAAGCCCTGTTTGTACGGTCTTGGTGACGAGCACTGACATCGCTGTGATTATCATCATTATGGTTCAGGACAGTTTTAGCCCTGATGAGGACGCTTCCTTGGCCTTTTATCACACCAGCAGCTTCCTCTGCCTGCCCTGAAATTTGCGTCAGTCACAGCTAAGTGAGAAAGGATGCAGAAGTGTCACCCTGTCATCTGCTCTCATTGGCAGTCAGTGCAACAACGTGTGTGAATGTGTTCATGTGTGTGAGTGAGTGTGGCCGCTTCTTTTTGCACACAGAGAAAAGACTGCAATAGTAAAATTAAACTAAGGTGAAAACTACAGATGATGTTTTTTTATTTGTGTCAAACCATTGTAGGACCATTGTCAATGTTTACAAGAAGAGACTGTTTAGAGTAATGATCTTCCTGTGTTACCCTGAACCATGTGCCATACAGCTACAAAAGAAAACAAACAAACAAAAAAATCATGTGAGGACTTTTGTTAGGAGGTTTATGGCAGCTGGGGGAGCTGGTGGCCTAGTGGTCAAGGCATTCGCCCCGACATCAGGAAGTTGCGTGTTCGATTCCCAAGACCGCTAGGCACCGCTGAGGTACCCTGACCAAGTTACCGTCCCCACACACTGCTCCCCGGGCGCTGTGTTCCTGACTGCCCCCTGCTTCACTTGGTGAATGGGTTAAATGCAGAGGTTGAATTTCAACTTTCACATTGAAACTTTTGATGCAGAATCCTTTTGGTTCACTTTATAAGCCCGTGTTCATCTGCCAGCACCACTACTAGCAAAATGATCAGCTCCTATGGGATTTTCTGAATTGGCACAAAACTGCAATAGCACACGTTTAATCTCTGGCATTTACTTTGTATGTCACAATTTTAAAATGAACCATAATATGAAGGTTTGGACTGAAATCTTGGACTTAAATCTCTGAATCCCTGAAAGTTACTAGAGGAATCTGTTAGCTATGTACTTTCAGCCAAGGGGATTGAATTAGACTCAGTAGTTTTATAACATGCAGTTACAAACTTTTATCCGTTTCTAGGTGTTTTGTTTTTGTGTCCACATGTTTTATTGGATTGAGTGCATTCTGTGTTTGCCATGAATACAGAGTGTAGACCAAAAGCTGTTTGCTCTGTTGACATGGTTACATTTGTTAGTCATGGATTTCAATATGAATATGATAACTGCTACAATAGATACAGATGAACTTAAACCACTATTTCTTGTTCAGCTTGTAAGTTATTACAAACTGAACATTTGCAGAACCATTATCTGGCAACACAAACTGGCATGTTTAGTTTAGCTATGTTTACACTACATGAAGATTACACTCTTCAAACTTCTTCCCTGCATTATTTTGCTTAATTAAAACGAGCAGTTTGAAGGAACTGGTTATTGAAGCGAATCAAGGTTCCCTAATTGCTAGGGAACAAACTGGATTAAAGGGCCCATGTTCTACATGTTCACTACTCATTTACCTTGTCATATACTCTTTTGAGGAAAGGCAGTTTTCTAAATGTTGGTTGTATATGCCAGTGATCTCATTGGCTGTAGGAGGTGAAAAAGGTGAAAGAGATGTGGTATACATGTGGACATTTTGTGAGGGGCAACGAAGGCTGCAACAGGGCACGGTACAGTGAGGTCATACATGTTTTTAATGCTTGCTTATGCTGAGATCCAGACACAGTCATAAAATAATGTGCAGGGTATGTATGTCACTACATGGGGTCATGGGTGCCAAAATCTCTTTTATACTTAGGTTAGAACAAACAGCTCGCTGTGGGGCTGCGTAACAACAGACCAGCCAGAGTTCCCATGCTAACCCTTTTCCACCACAGAAATTGCCTACAGTGGGCAAGCGAGCATCAGAAATGAGCCTTGGAAGAATGAACGAAGGTGACCTGTTGCTTATCTGGGGAAGAGATAAGACGATGCAAAGAAGACAAGCCAGCGGAGGCAGTGTGATGCTGCCCTCACGAACAGACTTCAAGTGTTAAGTGTTACCAAAGAGCAACCATATTTTTCAACCATTGTTTCTCCATCTACTCATCTCCTTATAATGTAGGGACTGTGGTGGGACCAAAAATCAAGCGAAGTCAAATTGACGCAGTTTATGAATGCTCATGGAGGCTACTGCTGATTCAGCTGAAGAGTTCTGCGTATATTTGCATTTAACTGATTAACAAAACTTAACAAATAAACTTAAAGATTTCTATTTACCATGTTTCCTATTTGAAAGTAAACTCCTAAGGTAGTGCAAAAGGCTGGAGCTTCAAGATATTCTTGAGAAAATGCACCATCAGAAACACTGGCAATATTAAGAGTCATCTTCTTATACCTAGACACCCTTCACAATACAAATAGAGGTCATTTTTAAGTTCAGACATTTTCTAAGAAAAATATTGACCGGATAGGTCTTTAGTATGAAAACAGCAGGTACTGTCTGAACAGCAAGGGAAAGATCAGTCCGCCAACTGGTAGCTAATTTAGAGAAAAGTGCATTTCTTCTATTCTGCTTGATGAAAGTGAGTCAGTCCAAGCCATACTTGGGGCTGAAGGGCTTTAGGTGCTCAGGGCAGGATTTGGCCAGGATTTGGAGGAGAGACTGATCCCAGGGATGTTCTTCAAAGACTGAAGAAAAGTTTGTTGCCTGCAATATATATATTTGTAGCACATTGCTTGTCCTAATCAGGCTGAAACTTTTCCACAGCCATTGTCCTGGTAGATGTCCAGTTACTACCTTAGCAGAAACCTTGTCCTTTATGATTTGGCTACAGCAGACATGTTTTTAGATCTGTTCCCCCACAGAGTCTTACTCAGAGACAGCTGGGTGACACTTCACATATGTGCTGCTCAGGGTTGTGGTCAGGTTTTCGCTACAATAGTTGACATTTGTCTACACATCAGCATCTAGTCACACCTTATGTATGTATCTATGTGTAGTTTTACAACTTCAGTGCCTTAATTCTGAAGCTCAACTTGCTAAGAAGTGTAAATAATAATACTGACAAACCAGTTGAAAGCGAGCTGGGACTGTTTTTCATTGTAGCTCCTGCCCAGATCTAACACAACTGATTAAACTGATAAAAACTGATTAAAGGGCTCTGACAATTAATTATATGTGGCTTTCTCAACATGCTTCAATTATGCTGATGGCTGTCACACATATGTTTAATTTATCTATTTACATGTATGGTACTTAGCAGACGCTTTAATCCAAAGCAACTTCCATTCCCTACCTACAGGTTTTCATTGGAGCTGGTCAGACTGGCTCTGACTCTTCCACCGTTTCCATGCTGACAGATCATCCTCTCAATGTAAGTTATTTACTTTTATGAGTTATTTACTTTTATGGCTTAGACACCCTTTTGAGACCATCACCCCCCCCCCCTCTGCTTCACACAGACTTTGGCCCATTTTGGCCTACCTACTCCTGGCCTAAAATCGTCTTTAATTCTGTATCTGTATTTTAAATGACAGTTTGATACTATATTATAGTGATATGTATCAGTTCTGAAGATGGGAATAATAAAATAGCCACAAGGTGGCAGTGTTGTATTTCTTTAAAGGAGGCGTACGCTGACACAAGCAGGTTCTTTGTGAAACTGAACTCACCAACTCTCTGTCAAGTAATCCCCGAAGATCTACAGACATCTTTAAATAAAGGTCGGGTTTTTTTTTTAAAAGAAGAGATTGAATGATGCATCCCTGTCACATGCCAGTGAATCTGTATGTGTGTTGCAATCATAGGAATGTGGGCAGGTTTTAGTCAGCTGATAAATTGAGCAATACCTTGTAAGAATTGTAGAAAACTGGTAATCCTATAGTTGGTCTAATTCCCCTAAGACAAACTCAGTTCTTGGACATGACAACACGAGGCTTCAAACACAAGCCCCTACTGATAGTCCAAGCAAGGTTATGAGTATTCTTAGACAGAAGCATTCTTAGTCTTGGTGGAATAAATAAGGAGTAATTCACAACAATATAGAGCATATAGAGATTCCTTGATATTCATGATTGTTTCCAATATTTTACAATATGTGGCTCATTCTTACTTTTAGTATGCTTCAATTCTCATGCTGAGTAATTTAAGAACTTTTACCTGCACAGATCATTTTAAGTTATTTGATTGAGTAAAAAGGTGAGATTACTGACTGAAATCACTCCCTTCTTCCTTGCTGTCTACTAGTTTCAGTTGCGTCAGCAGTATGTGTGGGTTGGTTTTTGATTTGCAGGGAGACGTTTATTCTTCAAATTCTGACCAATCAGCAATCTCTCTCTCGACCCCTATCTGTATCTCTCATGCTTTTTTTTTTGGCATGCCAGGTAATCGCAATGGCAGTCAGAATTAATCACGGAAACCTTTCAAACCAGTGATGACAGTCTTTGTAGTATAATTAACATCTTGTATAATAGAGCAAAAAAAATCTTAGTGTTAGTATAATAGTGCAAATAAATTTTATTTGAATTTACAAAGATTCTGGAATCTTAAGGCGTATTAATGATTGATTTATTACCCGGAATACTAGCTGAAAATGCAATACAGGCTGACTACTGTTCTTAAACCATATGAGTAAGCAGTGCAAACCTGGTCTCGTTGGCAGGTCCTGGGCATTTAAAGGTTTAAACCATTGTTTTAAGAACAAATGTCACAAAAATGCCTGAAGCCCCTTTGTAATTGTTCACAAATATATAATGGAAGACATTTTTTGGACCACATTACAGCAGCTTTTTTAGAACAGCAGCTCAGTCTCGGCTCATACATCTCTTCTTCCATTCCTCATAGCTATCCAGCTGTACAGGAAATCATTCATCCACCACTACTGTTGCCATGGAAACTAGAGGGGAAATCCATTTCATCAGCCTCTTCGTCATACTCCCTGTTCCCCTCCCTCCTTACTTCCCTGTTATTCCCCTCTACTTATTTTTCTTCATTCTATTCCTCTCTCCTTTCCTCACTCTCTGTATCTCTCTCACTTACGTTTGTTTTGCGTTTGACACATGACTGATAGTAAGTCTATGTGGATCTGGATCAACATCAATTTACAACATTTCTCTTTCATGCAGCTGTTTTGCTGTTATGTTTTGTTTGTTTTTTTTTGCTTGTTTGCTTGTTGTTTTGTCTGTACCATTGAGTGGCTTCTTAATGTGTGTGTTTCATTTGCCTGCTTCAAGCCTGTGCGGGTCATGGTTGCAACTGATGCTGCAGATAAAGGCCTTTATTCAGTGCAGCAGCACACAAACCAAGCATGCGTACGTGTGCATGTCATTATGTGAGTGGCTGATTGGAGTCTTTGTTCAGTGAGCACGTGTGAAGCTCCGGGTGACAGCGCCTTCACTGATGACCCCGTGGTAATCCCTAAGGGCAATATGTGGCAGGCCAGCAGCTGCTGGAGACACCAGATGGCCAAAAATTAGATTGAAAACACACTATCCACTCACACTCTCTCTGTCTCACTGCATCTTACAAACTGCTGCTAACTGACAGCTCAACACGCTTGGAGAAGAACGTAAACTGCCAATTCTGTTAGATTAACTATCAGACACAGGTGCTGGCGAACTAAGTGACAAGGGGATAGAGAAGACCAGATGCGTGCACTGACTCTCTGAATGATGTTAGGAAAGAGAGAGAAAGAAAGAGCTTTAATTCCTTTAACTCTTGGTCACAGATGGGTACTGATGAGAGGACCAATGCTTTTGTTTATTTTATATCTATATCTATATCAATAACAAAATATATTTTGTATATATATAAATATAACAAAATATATATATATAATTTTTTAAAAAATAGAACACATTACTCAACCAGTACAGCCCAGCCCAGGTATGCAGTCTACCACTAACCAAAAAGGAAATTGTGGCAGCAGATTGAACATTTTGTGTACACCCTTTGTTTTGCAATAACAATCAAAAACATCGCAAATGCGCTTGGCTGCGGGTGTGGGTATCCCCCACTATCCTGTGCAATGGTTTTGAAATGGCTTTGTGTTTAACTGTGAACTGCATGTATATTTACAGTTTGTGGCCATACTTTGGTGAGTAATCAGTGTAGACGAGTCTCATGGATTATTCTATTAGCTGATCTAATGAATCTCAGTAATCAGATCAGTGATTACAGTCATTCAAAGCTGTCAGGCTTAGCCGGTGTTTTACTACTCTGACTGGCGCTCGCTTCAAATCCCTCTGCGTTTCGCATTATTAGGTGCTCATGCTTTTCCATTTCCTATTACGCACACACACACACACACACACACACACACACACACACACACACACACGTCCC